>WSFP011463645.1:0-18598 GCA_009831015.1 Picea engelmannii
TTTTATTTTTTTTACTAATGATGGTTGATTAAGCTTAGGTCTTGTATCCCATATAGAGGTTTGGTAACTTGCATCGTTGTTCGTTGTACTTCCAAGGTTCTAGAAGGAAAACTGAGACACGGGTTCTCTCTGTAGTAACTTCAACATGCTTCTAAGCTCCTCACATGGTTCTAGAACAAGAAGGGAAAGTGCCACCTACAATCAAAGATCACAATCAACCCTCTTCTCCAAATCAATGCGCCAACAACAAATTGGATCAAGGACAAAAGTGGGAGATATTCTCACGCATTTCATGTCATGATAATATCTTATGAACGAATTCAAAGTTATGTTTGTACCTCTAGGTCTAATTACGTTCCATGTCGAGATTTTCCACATGTATTCGATATGTCTAATGCGTGAGAACGTGGATCCGATTAGAGTCGACCTGTGTATATTTGGAAACAATGTTGTATTTCAACTTGTGTTTTGAGCAATCTAAGGTAAGCATATGTAGAATAAGATAGCCAATAAGTGATCAGACTTTGAGATAGACATTTCTTGTATCGAGTTATCGACATTGTTTAATAAAATGTTGGTGTTTTGAAGTTCAATTTGTGGTTCCATCGGATCTAGTTCTATAATCATTTTAGCAACATGATGCCAATTGGGAGGGCCCACCAATTTGGCTATCGTTGCCCTGTATCGTTAGCTTTATAATTATATTACCTTTCCACTCATAATTGCAAATAACTTTGTTAAAGTATGGGGTTGTATTATTCGAAGATTCCAGATTTAGCGTTACAAGTGTTGGAGTATGTTAATATAAGTTTTGTGTGTAAATGAGTGTGTGGATCGATCCTTATTTATGCCATTCCTTTTCTCTATCCTCTTAGCTCAGTAATTGAATTGTTTTGATTACATGTAGTATATATCTCATTAGAGTTTAAACAGTAAAATTGAGTTTATTTTGTTATAATGAACGTTGAGTAAAGCTCAATGCAATATTTATAACCTGAGCATGTACAACCCTTTATTGCTAACTCAATGAGTCCTTTTGCAATTTTCCAATGTGTGAAAACATTAATTTCTCATAAATCTTTTATATGCTCAATTTGTTTTTGCAATTACAACAATAGTGTCACTTGAAGGTAGGAATGAGAATCACTTTAAGAATTGCATACATGAATGCTTATGAAATTGCTTGAGTGAAAGATTGTACCCTATGCCAACAAAGCACTTTCTCGTTTTTCTGCCCAATGAACGAGTTTCTTGTGATTTGCTAGAAGTATAGTTTCACGTTCTTTTTCATAGATTAGATAGTCATTCTTGTCATAGTCCCTGCACAAACAATGTTGGCATATCTAAGATTATGCCCCCAGATTGATGATTTAATGATCAACAATTAAGGTAATTAATTAGCTCAACAGGTTCCACCTTGCTCTATGTCCATTAGACTCAGTTTCTGCATTTCCCATGTTGATATGTAAACCTCGGATCTCATCCTCATGGTTGTAAGATCCTTGGGCATCCTCCATATCTCTAGTCCTCATATAGGAACCAATTATGTTTTTCTTGTACCTCTCATTCTGTAAAAATGTACATGCAACAATTACTTGTTAGAATTATGCATATTGTAAAATTGCCATTAATTAAGCTACACGTCTTTCTTTTCTTTGATTTTTCAAAGAACATTGATACACTAATCAAAATTCAGAGCTTTCAAACATATTCTCTTCTGAATTAGCTTTATGATGACTATACTTATGTCTCATGTTGGTTTATGAGCTAAAAGTTATTGCTTTTTGAATCTACCATTTCTACTCAATTGTGCCCTTTTTCACTAGTGCAATTTGATTCAAAGGCCAACTTTTGCCCCTTGTAGAAGAAAATATGGCAAGAAGCAAGAAAACTTTTATATTTGGTGTTGATGGTATTCTTTATTTTGAATGCACAACAATTCCTAGATTCAAGATTTGATGTTCCATCCAAGTTCTGCATCAATCTAGATTTGCCAACTTTGTCCTTTTTGCATTTTCTCTAGACTTGGAATTTTTAGCGAAAATCGTTATCTCCCAAATTGAGTCGATCTGGAAAAAATTCACTAAGGAAAAGTTGTCTATATTGATGAGGAGGTAAAATGTTGGGTAAACAAAAAAATTTGATTTTGTGATCTAGGGTCCCTTTTCCTCCTCTGAAGATCTCAAAATTCCCTAAAAAGTGGCCCGAAATAGTGGATTTGCCCTTGTTTTGGTTCCTCAACCCCAAAACCCTTGGAATTTGGCCAAAATACAAACTGGGTATCTTCATGCCTTCTTTTTGGACTCATCATAAAAATTTCATCATCTTCTTGGTACTGGTCACTGAGCACCATCATGATCTTCAAAGACCACTAATTTGCATTTTTCATAAAGTTGAAGCAGAATTGGCTAGTGTCCCTCGTTGGAACTTTTGTGGCCTTCCTCATTGTAGACATACTCTTTAAATTTCATTTGATTATGAGTTGAACTGCTCCTATTATGGTCAAAACAAGTTTATGGCTCCATTTTTTTTTCCCTTATCCATCTTTCTCCTTTCCTTTTCTTTGTCTTTCTTCTCTTCTCTTTTTCTTTCTCTTCTTTTCTTCTCTTTTCCTTTTCCTTCCTTTATTTTCTTCTCTTTTGTGGTGATATACCTGGCCTTGCAAATCCTCTTATCGCGCCAACAATTTGTTTGTTGACTAATACATCACTCTCATATTTTATCTTTATCCCTATGGCCCTTCCTCAACCTTTTTCTAAGTCTTCATCTTCTATATCGGGCAAAAATTTTATCTTTTTGGTCAACATTTCGGGACCAAAAATGATCTTTTGGCTGACATATCAAGCCAAAACTTCATCTTTTTGGTCGACTTTTCAGGCCAAAATTTTATTTTTTTGGTTGATGTTTCCAACCAAAAATTTATCTTTTCGGCCAACATTTCAGACCAAAAGTTTATGTTTTTGGCCAACATTTTGGGTCAAAATTTTATCATTTTGGCCAACGTTTCAGGCCAAAATTTTATCTTCTTGGTCGATACGCACCTTTTTCCCAAACTTTTCTAATTTTTTCTTTCATCTTTTTCAATTGGTGTCAACATCATACCACGCCCGAAAAATATTTTTCCTTCATCATTTCACCCACAAAAATGGTCTTTTGGCACGATAAAGGGTGTCTTTTCCCTTCTTTATCGTGTTTGAAAAATATTTTCCTCCATTGTTTCGTCCACAAAAATAATTTATCTTATGTGATACACATTGTATCTCTCACTCAATAAATTTCTTTGGCGATACACATTATATTGTCGAGATTTATGATATTTTCGACACTTAGTCATTTTCTATATTTGAGCTCACAATCGTCTTGGAATCCACAAACTCGACTCTCTAAACCAAGTTCAACCACTTAATGGCCAAAACGACCCCCATACACAACAATCATCACACAAATTCAAAATTTAGAGACTTACTCCCAATTTCTTATGCTGGGAAAAAAACCTAACTCCAATTTGTAGCAGACCCATGCAACCCTTGTGTTGCAACCTACACTTTGATACCAATCTGTAGCACACCCGCTACTAACCCAATAAAAAAATATAATTCTCATTAATTAAATGCATAGATGAAATGCAATATGATAAAAATGTACATGCATTTAACATGAATTTCTGAAAACATGAATGCACACCATTTTATGTAATCATAATAACATACAAATACTAAAAACTCAGAGTAAAGTGCACATCAATTAAACTCATCATTTAACAAAAATAAACATAGTGGATAATAACACTTATCTTATTAACAAACATGCAACTAGCTGCAAAGGACGAACGTTCCACCCAACTGTAGACTTGTTGCTCCAGTTCTCAACAACAAGTCACCCTCGAGTTGGGGATATGAATCCACAAGAAGAAGGTGGTTTCTAAGGCTGACTATTTTCCCCTCAAAAAAAGATAACTCCTACATCCATTCCTATTTTACCTCAACCTACACAACCCAAGGAATGTGATCCCCTTCTCTACCACGTAGTCCCTTAGATTATCTGACTCCCTCCAGGGCTTCGACACAGGTTGGCTAGGAAATATCTATGCTGGAGACTCCATGAATTTATAGTTGCAACATGAAAAAAACTCTCAGCAACAAACTCACTTCCTCTTGGGTAATTTTCTTCCACGAAAAATCTCATTTTAAAAGCCTAACAACCTGCTTCTTTATGCATTTACCAGCTCCAAGAGTTGTTCACAAAACCCAATGTGGTTCCCTACTATCTCCCAACACTCCACACCATTTCCTCTCTTCTACCCAACTATAAAAACCACCTTCTGTCCCCATTCGAATTTCCTTTTACCCGTGCAAGTTGACTCTCGCATTCCCCAATGTTGATTGTACTCAACCCCACGCTTTCAATAATTATGTGAGGTGACTTTTTCCACCAACCCCTCACATGTATTCAATGATTGGGCTTTGAAACACTTAAAAGAAACAAATTGTAAGGTTTATATAAAAATAATTGAGAAAAGGTGGCTTTGGATTAATAGGCATGTAGAATTCCCCTCTCTTGGACCCCCCTCTCTTGTGGAAACTTAGCCCCCATGACTCTATTTGTGTCCATCTACAACTAGTGATGCATTTTATTTTATTATTTTTGATATACAATGTTTACATATTACATCGCCTGGCCCACAACCATACATCGTATTTACAATATACATCACTAATTTGGGGATTGAAAACATGAATGTTACATGCATTTAACAGGAATTTATGAAAACGTGAATGCACACCATTTTATGTACACATAGTAGCATCTAGATACTAAAAACTCAGAGTAAAATGCACAACAATTAATCTCACCATTTAAAAAAATAAATGTAGTGCATAAGAGCACTTATTTTGTTAACAAAATTGCAACTAGTTGTAGAGGATGAACATTCCACCCAACCATATACTTGTTGCTCCAGTTCTGAACAACAAGTCACCCCCGACTTGGGCCTATGAATCCATAAGAAAATGGTGATTCCCAAGGCTAGTTATTGTCCTCTCACATCAAGCTAATTCCTACAACCATTCCAATCCACCAGCTCTCTTTCCCCTCAAACTACACAACCCAAGGAATGGGATCCCCTTCTCTGACATGCAATCCCTCAGGCTATCCCACTCCCTCTAGGGCTCCAACATAGGTTGGCTGGGAAATTTCTCTGTTAGGGACTCTAAGAATTCACAACTACAATAGGAAAACAATTCTCAGCAACAAACTCGCTTGCTCTTGGGTAGCACAAAAAATCTCACTTTATAGGCCTAACAACTTGCTTCTTTATGCATTTATTGGCTCCAAGAGTTGTCCCAAAACCCACTATGGTTGCCTGCTATCTCCCAACACTCCACACACATTTCCTCTCTCTTATGCTACTGAAAAAATTGTCTTCTCTCCCCATTCAAATTTCCTTTTACCCATGCAAGTTGACTCTCATATTCCCCAATGCTGATTGTACCCGACCTTGTTCTCTAAATAACTATGTGAGGTGAATTTTTCCACTGATCCTCTTACATGTATTAAGTGATTGGGGATTTGACACACTCGAAAGGGAAAATAGATGGTTCATATAAAAATAATTTTAGAAAGGTGGCTTGGGATTAATAGGCATGTATAATCCCCCCTTTGGACCTCCTCTCTTGTGGAAACATAGCCCCCATGACTCTGTATGCGTCTGTCTGTAGCTGGTTATGCACTTTATTTTATTATTTTTCAATGTACATTTTTTACATATTATATCACTAATCTGGGGATTAAAAATGGGGATGTTACAACTCCTCTTAGCACCCTCAATGTGATGGGAAAACTAAGATTGTGAATAAATGTTTAGAAGGATACCATCGTTGCTTTGCATCTGATAAACAAACACAATGGGTCAAGTGGTTGCCCTTGGCAGAATGGTGGTACAATGCATCCTTCCATACCTCATAAAAAATGTCTCCATTTATGGCACTTTATGGATATCTTCCTCCTTCCATCACATCACCCTTGAGAGGGAAAACAAAGTTTCAAGCAATGGAGGACCACATTGAGAACCAACAAAAGGTTCTCGAGCTATTAAGGACAACTTGGTTACAACACAAAATATGATGAAACAACAAGTAGATCAACATCACAATGATAGGGAATTTGAAGTGGGGGATTAGGTATTTATGAGACTACAACGATATAAACAAATGTTCCTCGAGCAACAAAAGAAGGACAATAAATTAGCACCCAAGTAATATGGTCCCTATAAGGTGTTACAGAGGATTGGAAGTATGACTTACAAATTGGAGTTACTTCCATCTTCACATATACATTCGGTCTTGCATGTTTGTTTCTTAAAGAAGGTAATTGGTGATAAGATCCCAATTAAGACTACTTTACCAAAGATTAATGAAAAAGGGAAAACTAGACTAGAACTAAAAAAATCCTTGAAACAAGGATTAAGCAGCTCTGAAAATTTGAGCAATTACTGAGTACCTCATAAAGTAGAAGAGGCGACATTGGAAGATGAGTTCTTTATGCATAAACATTTGCAATTAATCAAGTGTTGAAGACAACACTTGTTTGAAGGGGAGGGACATGTTAAGCCCTAAAGAAAGCTCCATGTTAAGCATAAAGTCCCTTGTAAAGCCCTTGATATGGATTTATTATATTTTTATTGTTATATTAGTGTTGTCAGCTAGACCCTTTATAGTAATTATGCCCTCTCTCTCTCTCTCTCTCTCTCACACACACACACACACACACACACACACTAAGGAGACCTATTTTTAGAATAATCTCACATGGTACATTTGTTCTATTGTAAAAAGAGGTTGCCCCCTCGAAGAGGCTTCACATTCAGTATTATCTCTTTATCAAGGCGTGGAGTTAATTTTGTCTTTATTTTTATGCTATTTTGGTCATTTAGTGCATAACAATACACGAGTTTACTAGGAACATCATCCACAAATGTGGAGAAATATCTCTTAAATTTCCACATAAAATTTTCCTTGAAAAAAATGTAAATAAAATTCTTCCAAAACATGAATATGTCTAATTTCTTGAAGTACAACGATCTATTTAATTATCTATTTAATTATAGATTTAAAAAAAAAAGAATTACATAATAATCAAATACATATACATATGCATATAGATTCCTTTTCCTTTCCAACATGGAGTTGCCTCCATATACATGATTTAAGATTTATGAAAAGTAGATGTTTATTCAATATATTCTTTTAAATTTTATAATGAATATTTGTGTCATGCTTTTCATCTAATCACATTCATAACCAAATAGTACATATACCCCATTTTTTTTAACAACATAGGTACTCATAGCCAACTAAACAAAACATGGATTGATTGCTTAACTAGAGATAAACTAGGTTTAGTTTTAACCCCTAACCTTTCTTCATAGTGTTTTGTAAAGCATATCATGTTATGTACCATGTGTTCAGGGGAGAGTGAACATGGACATGTGAATAGTTAAAACTCTAACTTCCCTCCACTTATTTCCACCTTACTCAATTCCTTACATAATTTCAAATATTGAGCCACTGAACTTTTACTTGGTTTCCCTTCCTAGGTAATTTAGGGTGCGACTCACTCATTTCTCCCAATGACCATTGTGTTATATTCTTTATTCTTTTATTTTTTTCTATCCACCTCTCCTTTTCTCTCCTTTCTACAATCTATTTTTTTTTTAAATGTTTTAGTGTGATTATTATATTTTTAATGAATAAATAATTTATTTTTTTTCCTCTATCATTTTTTTTTTTCATTTTCTTCAAAATAATACAAACATAATTATTAACAATTTTATTCTTTTTTTAATTAGTTGTGGGTTGTTTTTTCTTTTATACATATCTTTAGTATGATAAAGAATGTAAAATTGAGAGAAATTATAAAGTCTCTAATAAATCTCTAAAAGTTAATAAATTAAAATAGTTACAAAATCTTAATTAAAAAGAAAAAATATATTATATAAATAGAAAGTAACAATTTTTTTTATACTTTTGAAACTTGATTCAAAAAAATTATAGAGGTAACTTCTAGCTCCTAAAACTAAAGAAAATAATACAAATGTCTTGAAGGACTAAAATTCACACCTTAAAAAGCTTTATGAATCCTCTAATGTCATGGACAACATTCAAAACCTTATTTTTTTTTAGATATAGATGAAATGGTAACTGGTTGGGATTACCTAGGCGAGGCCCAGGTTCAAATATGGATGACTGTCACTTTAACCCCTAGGCTAGTGCCAACAGCTCGCAAGCCATCTCTTAGCAGGTAACTTATGACTTAGCAAGGGTCGAGACGTCCCGAGGCACACCATAGTGGGCCTCTATCTAGGGAACATCTACCCTTTTAGAATTTATCACAACGAGCCAACATGTCACCTGCAGGAATTGAATCCAGGTGGGGAGGATTCAAAACCTTATTATAAAGAAAGAGGTTTTTACTTTCAAAGACATAGAATTGACACTTGAACAAATTGCAAAAGGGAAAACTAAAGACATTGAAGACTATCAAGCATACATCCTAAAAATTGGGGGACTTGTGCTTATCGAGGAAAAATTTAGGGGCCCCATTGGACTAATTTTCCACATATTTTCAAAAAAAGATTAACATAAATTATATAAGATTGTTTTATTTAGATATTGCCAAAATTTCTAGAAAATATATAAAATCTTTATAAATTTGAATATTTTTACAAAATATTACCAAACATCTTGAAATCGATATTCACCACAAGCTCAATTTGAACTATAACGCAGAGAAAAGGATAAATGGAGGGTGGAAAGCTTATTATGGGCTTGAAAACAATTGTAAATCAACAGACCTTTAACTTTGGGATAAGAAAAAATGTCTCTTTCACACTATCGTCACTCTGGTTATCTTATATGGATGTGAAGTTTGGGGTTACAGTATCTCTAGAGAATCATGTAAAAAAATAGAATAGATCCAAAAGAATTTTATAACTTATAATCTCAAAATTAAGGGCAATACATCTTGTCCTATCATCCTCATAGAAGCAAGCCTTTCCCCCATAAAGAGCATTGTTATGATTAAATATCCAACTTACAAGAACAAGATAAACAACATGGACGAAGAGAGGCTACCCAAAATTGCTTCAAACTCTTGCCAAAACCACCAACGACTCAAGCAAGGATGGCATAAAGAAGTCAAATCTTGGTTAAACCATTGGGGAATACAAGAAGAATCCACCGTGTAGAATACCGGCAATATTACAATATTATCACTTCTAAATTTAAGGAGAATATGTGGTGTGGTAAAGAATTAAAGGATAAAAGGAAACTAAGATACTATAAGGAGGCGATCAACCATAATTTAGAAGATCAAAAGTACCTCTTAGTTTTGAGAAGTGCAAAGAAAAAAATCAACATTGTGGGATGAAAGAATCTGCCACCTCTGTGACACCAAGATGGATGAAGATGAAAAACAATTCCTATTAGATTGCGATGCCTATTCCCAAATTAGATCCCAATTTAAAAATATTTTCCACAACACAAACCTTCCTAACCTCCCAAGTCATCAAAACTATGTTGATCTTGGAACACTTCTCTCAATGCTTTTGAGCACATAAATACAATTTTAAAGAAATCAAAGTAATCTCTTACCTTCTTAAGGTCCGAAAGACCAATTGGTCTTAGTGGATGTTAATCATCATCATCAAGAATTAGTAATATTTGCAAAGGTTTTTACACTCAAGATAAGTATGGATACTTAAAAGATTTCATGATTTCTATCCCTCACATTCACAACTCTTTAATTTGGCAATTAAATAGGGTTTCCCTAAGCCATGGACTCAAAGCTTCATTGTTCCTATTTTTAAAGGCGGGGGTAAAAACAACCCCTCAAGTTATAGGATGATTATGCTTAGACCTATTTTAGCCAATTTATATGAATTATTATGGAAAATACTATTAACATGTGGTTAGAAAGTAAGGGAAAATGGGTTAAAGGCTAGGCTAGTTTTAAAAGCTATTATTCAATCATAGGCCACTTAGTTGCACTCAAGATCATCATAGATGAATGTCAAAATAATAAAACCAATCTCCTTACGAGAAACATTGTAGCTTATTAGAATCAAAATGCTTTTCCTCATTCAATAAAAAGTTGATATGATACCATGTTTAACATGTCACGACATGGTAGGAGATTTTCTTGGTATGTCGATGCTTTACCATGTGCAAATTTATACATGTAGATTATTGTCCCAGTACAAAAGGTTGAGTTAGATGTGTCACATTTATGTTAGCTTCTAGATTAGTGGGGGTACACCATGCACCACAACATTTTACCATGTGCAAAGTTACACATCCAAATTATTGTCCAAGTACAAAAGGTTGAGTTGAAAGTGTTACATTTATGTTAGCTTCTAGACCAACGAGGATGCACCATGCACCACAAGTAGGGAGCTGTGTGCTACACTTATCTCGCTCCAATTACTCTTAGGACTTAGAGATGACACCCAACCACATCCTTGATTAAGAAGTTTGCAAGTGCAAAAAAAGTTACCTTCATTGATTTCCTTCGCTTCAACACTTAAATGACAAATTCTCTTTACATACCTTTGCTATCTAAAATGCATAAAACTGCTTAAAAGTTAAACCAAATAAAAATAAATCATCCAATAAACCAATGCATGATGGATGGAAACCAACCCAATGATGAATGGAGATAGATCATCCAATAAACCAATGCATGATGGATGGAAACCAACCCTAAGATTTTGGTGATCCCTTCCTCTCCACCCCACTTGCATAAATGATTTCCCTATGCTACTTACTTCATGGTTATTAGATTGTACAATGTATGGTTAGTTTTTCCATGTGGTTATGTACCTATGACGTTTGAATTTTATTTGCTATTGCAATTTTGATATGATATATAGATGATGGACAATTTTGTGGGTCCCACAATTTGATATTTAAATAATGTAAATTTTTGTGGGTCCCGCAGTTTTGATTTTGTGAATGATGGTTGTTTAGGCGACTGTCTTGTTTTTTTATTTTTTATTATAATAGATCCAAAAGACTTGTTTATTTATATTATAATAGATCCAAAAGACCACCGAAAGTGGATGCAACTTGGAAAAAAACCACCGAATTTATTAAGGAAGGTGCATCATCTGAAAAGAAATAGAAGGACAGAATTGTTATTTTAAATTATTAATATTTAATTTCAAGATTTTTCATATTCCATCGATATTTAACTGCGATGGAATATTTAACTTGAATGAGAACCCTGTCGTCCAATTGTTCGCTACGTAGACACATGACTAAGACTTGCGCTCGATGATACATTGAGTACAAGTGACGGATTCGATCTCACGACCTTCACCTGAGATGATGATCCGAGAACCATCAAAATTCCATGTATATGTAACCCCTGTAGGTTTACAGCTTATTCTTCGGAGGATTTTAGATTAGCCCATGAAAGCGCTTTTAGAAGAGCCATCAGCACGATACAGCAAGGGAGTGTGGCCCTTCGAAGGGTCAGATAATATAAGGAACCCCAATGTCGCAGAATGGAAAACTGATGCCACAGCTCGACCAGCAGAGCACCAAGCTCCTCAACCTTACGGTGCTTCAGCGGATCGATCCCTGTGTGGAAGACATCCTCTTCACGGCCGCTCATGTTACATTCTACGAATTCAATACCGAACTCAGCCAATGGGTATGTACTCCTTTTCTCTCGCTCTGAACATAAAACGAACTTGTGCCGGAATATAATTCTGCTCTCAAGTTTTTTGTCATTTTATTGATTTTTTAGAAAAAATGGTAAAATCCCTTAATTGAAATGTGAAATTCCAGATACTGACATGGATTTTGCGCGCAGAGTCGCAAAGATGTCGAGGGATCGCTCTTCGTCGTCAAGAGGTATTTCAAGTTCAAATATCTTTTTCTCGCCCCAGACTTATTTGATAAATTTCTCATTAAATTCAGTTTTCATTTTCAAGTTCCATGGCAAAGAAAAGGACTTGCAGACCAGATAGACCTCAAAGGATGTTAAAAAGTACACATAAACACATCATTTTACTAAATGTTTGTAAGTAATCACACTTTGAGTCCAGAATTGGCGATGGCGGATTAATGGTCGTGGCTTTTCATTTCCTACCCAGATAGGAATTCCCTAATATCATCCTTGGAAGTCTAGGCTCTTTCGGAAAACTCTGGGTATGTTTACATAGCCAATATAAAAGATCACGTTAATAATCAAACAGTACCGAGCTCACTAATGAGTCAGGAATGTGTAATGGTACTGAGCCCACATAAGTAATGAGTCAGGAATTTTTGTGTGTGTATATATACATGTAGATATGAGATTACTATAACTTTCACTGGCTATTTGATCTTGTTACCTTTTGGGGTTATTGGGAGATAGTCTCCAATTTCATAGAAGTTGTAATGCAACTTAGATAGGGTGCTTGCCGGTGGTGAAAGAGGGGTGTTATTATTAACCCCACCAGGATTCGATTCCCCACATAGCATGTTCGCATTGTTCGCCCCCTTGCGAGCCAGCGCATCCCCACAAAGGGGCTGTTGTTAGCAGAAGCCATCATGAACATCAAGTGATTTAGTGGTCAAAAGCCAAAACACTGTAAAGCGGCATCCCACCTCTTGATAGGTGGTGGATACTTGACATTAAGTAGAAAATTTTCACTTGTAATTATTCTCATACTCGGGGGTTGTGCTCTCCATCTATATCTGGTGTATATAATATTTATCTTGTTATTTTGGTAATTTGTGTTTATAACAAGTGCTCTGATACCATCTACTTATACAAGTGATCCTTTATTCTGGCTATAAGGTCAGAACATATGTGGTATTGTGTTTGATTTTTTGCATCCTGCTGATTGTGTGTTTTTGATTGTTTGAACAGGAAGATGCAGCCACGTTTCCAGTTTATTGTCATGAATAGGCGTAATACTGGTATGTAGTTTTCTGTAACATAATTCTACCTGCTTGCATATCTTAGAGGATTATATTGGGTTTGGATTCTCTTATTTCCATTCGATTGGTTTAGTACTCCGAGTAACTCTCTTCTTTATAGAACATAATTGCTGGCAAAATGTCATTTGCCATGACTAGCTGAAATCCGACTTCGTGCTACTGAAGAATGGTCTGATCATTGTCTCGTGGATACATTTTTGTTACTGTAGCATTTTATGCAACTCTGTGCCTTGTGTGACCGCAGAGTCCCCTTTTTATCAACATCCTTTGGAAGTTAACTTCCCATCCGCCTCTCTCAAACAGAGAAAAAAGTAAACTCCAGCCGTTCTGTTTCAAGTTACAAATTCCTCTCTGAGCATATAAAATAAGTATGTTACAAAAGCTAACAGGCACATCATAATGCAGGGAAAAGAATAGAAAAACTAAATTTCCTCTGTCTACAATTCTGATACATTGGATGCTTTCACTCAGAACTTACCTGTCTGTCTGAAAGAGTAAAATTGAGTGCAATAAATAGGGACCTATGCTTTATTTTCATCTTCATTGCATAAAAAATAGCTCATCTACAAAAACAATCTTCTGAACATAGTTGTTCACTATTATACATTTGCCACAACCTTCCGAACATAGCTGTTTATTATTATCCATTTCTAATAGACTTTCAAACATAATCAATTATTATTAACCATTTCTAATAGCCTTTCAAACATAATCAATTATTATTATCTACTTACCTAAAAATAGGTCTCTAAAATAATAGCTTTCGGAAAGCACACATATATTTATCTGACCACTAAGAACAAGACGACGCTCCTGAATCAAAATCTCCTTGTTCAAAAATTTAGGGCTTCCTGGTTCAAAATGAAATGCTTAGACCTCTAGTTGAAGCAATTTTACACCAAGTTTTTGGTACATGCGGATTCGTGTCCAGTATGTCTATACATCCCCTCAGATTTCAGGGGATGGCAGGGTATGTCGGGGGTAGGACACAGGGGATCCTGCCGCAAATATATATTAGAAGTATATTAATGCTTAAAGTTTAAACTTTAAAAATAATCATTAGTAATACATACATGGTACATACATGAATGCTGATACATACCATTGACCATTCTCGATTCCATAAAATATTAAAAAGTAAAACTAAAACCATAAGTATTTAACTTTTTTAATAAAAATGAGCAGGTAAATAATCCAAAATGGAAAATTGCCCAAAATAATATACAGTTCATAGTGACAAATGCCCAAAATATGTGCGTAAAGATCTAAATTACGATTTTGTGTCTCATAAGGATTTGATTTCTTTGCTCAGTTGAACAAGTGCACAGCGTCATTGCGTGGTCAGGTTTGCCCAAAAGACGATGAACTACACTGGTGTGGGTACCCCCTAAAATGATGGCTGCAAAGATTCCATAGCCATCCCTCATAAAAGCCAGTATTGACTTTTGTCACATATTGCAGCTAGGATTTGTTTGTTGTCCCCATTATGAAAAGAACATAAGCTTTTAAAGCAAAATGAAAATAACTTCAAATTGACATATTATATGATACGTGCATGATCATTGATAATTTAAATTGATGGACTAATTTATTAAACATTAATAATCATAACCAGAAGTAAAATCTATTTAGGTATGGAAATGTATTTTCCAGAAACAGATTTGTAGCATGTACTTGTTGAATTTTAATGCTTAGCTCATGCACATGTAGTTTATTTCAATTTAGCATGTACTTGAACCATAAACAATGCAGCAATACCATACACAATAGCTACAGTAACCAAGATCACAAGAAGAATAACCATGCACAAGAACACAAGAGTTTATTCTGGGAAAACCCTTCTCAATCAAGGGAAAAACCCAGCAATCCTTTGCTACAGAGTCAAGAGAAGATCCCCCACACCATGAACCCTAGAGCACACAAGAGGGTGCTCCTTGACCTAGAAACTTGCGCCTAAGATAAGTGCGCACTTCAGCCGTACAACTTGTCTTGAGAGAATGTTACAAGTGTGTGTGTGAGTGAGATCCACAATGGGGATTTGCTCCTTATACAAGACCTAACACATCAAAAAGATGTGTCTATTGGCACAATAGGGCTGACCTCTTCAACTGAATATTATAATCAATCATTACACAATATAAATTATCTTTTACATGGTGGGGCCGACTTGTACCCTTTACAACACAAATTAGGGTTACAAGTTACAACAAATCTTACTCTCAGACAATGTAGCAAGGGATCCACACATCCTCTAGTGCTCAGCCACTAGGGGACACGTCCACATGTGCTCACCCATAGGGACGTTACTCTCAATGGATTAACTCAACTAAGTCCATAGGAGTACCATCTGGAGAACCATCTCAAGTCGACTCAACTATGTCCATAGGAGTTTGACAGGAGACCATCTCAAGTCGTCTCAACTAAGTCCATAGGAGTCTGACAGGAGACCATCTCAAGTCGTCTCAACTCAGTCCAGAGGAGTCAGACAAGATACCACAGTCATCTCAACTCAGTCCAGAGGAGTATGACACACCCACCACATGGGCACACATCGTCTCTACTCAGTCCAGAGGAGAACGACACACCCATCACAAGGGCTCTCTCATATAGATTGTCTCAACTCAGTCCAAAGGAGACTTGGAGAATGTCTCATGAAGCTGCAATCGACAACACTCCCTCTCAACTAGGGAGGCATTCTCCACCAAGCCAAGTCTCTCACGGAAGTACTTGAACTTCGTCCTGGCAAGCCGTTTGGTGAAGACATATGCAACTTGCTCGTGTGTAGAAAGGTACTGCACATGTACTGCTTTTCTTTGCACCATATCTTTGATGTAATGGTATTTGATCTCAATGTGTTTCAATTTATCGTGAAACACATGATTCTCGGAGAGCTTCACACAACTCTGGTTATCGCAATGGATAACGATAGAATCCACCTCATGACCAAATAAGTCTGCAAGGAGCTTGCGAAGCCACACTACTTCGTGGACTGCCACACATAATGCAATGTACTCTGCTTCTGCGGTACTCAAAGCCACATAAGTCTGTTTCATGCTGCACCAGGAAACCATGGCAGACCCCAAACTAAAACAACAACCGAATGTGCTCTTCCGGTCCACTGCACTCCCTGCCCAGTCTACATCGGCATATCCCTGCAATCTCATGTCTACACCGGAGGCATATCTCAGGCCATAACCAACTGTGCCTCGTAGATATCTCAACACATGCTTCGCTGCTATCCAGTGTGTCTGTCTCGGCTGACTCATAAACTGACTGAGTATACTCACTGCATAGCATATATCAGGTCCGGTGTTAACCAGGTACATCAATGATCCAATCAATTGTCTGTAAAGATGTGGATCAATCTCGCTTGAATCGGTAGAGAAGCCTTGTTCATTTTCTTCAAATTCATCACCATCGGTCCAGGCATGGATCTGCAGTCCATCATCTCGAATTTCTTCAATATCTCAACTGTATATTTTTCTTGACTCAGGAAAATCTCATCAGTGCTCTGCCATACTTCTAGTCCCAAGAAGTAGTGCATCATACCAAGGTCCTTCATCTTGAATTCATAAGTCAATGCACGCTTGCATTCAACAATAAGACTTTTTGAACCGGTGAGGAATAAGTCATCAACATATAGGACCAAAATCAGTGACTCATCACCAACACTGTAATAGTATAGGTTGGGATCAACAACACTCTTGCTGAAGCCCAAACTCATAACGTATCCATCAATCTTCTCATACCATGCTCGAGGTGCCTGCTTTAGTCCATACAAGGCTTTCTTCAACCTGCACACATGAGACTTCTGCTCATGTGTCACAAATCCATCTGGTTGCTCGATGTAAACTTCTTCCTCAATCTCACTGTTGAAACAAATTTTAAATTTTTTATCTTCAAGACTAAAACCTTCCTTTTTTGGGTTTAGGCTTTTCATAAAGCATAACCCTCGCTATCATTTCCAAAAGCCCGGTATCGAAGTCCCGACAAGCTTTATTCTTTAAATAATCGAAGGCAAAAAACCGAAACTGTTTTTAAAAGATCCCGACGTGCTTTCTGTAAAGTTATTCTTAAAATCATAGTAATTTAAACCGTAAAGGAGTTGATTAATAATTTTTTAAACCTTTCGGGATTCGGGTCTACTCAAACCATATGTTTTCCTTACATATTGAATCACGAAATCTCGATCCCCGATTTCCCGAAAGATTGAAAGTTAGTTTAATCCTGATTAATTAATTTATTAATACAAAATTTAAGGCCTAATTTAAACTTATCGTGATTTTGCAATTTCGGGAATTGGGGTTTATCGATGACATACCTCATGTATCCACGATCCCCAAAACCCCGAAATAATGGAAGTTAATTTTAAATCCTGATTAATTAATTCACTAATACGAAAGTTAAGGATTAACTTAATTTTATTGTGATTTCGCACTTTTGGGAATCGGGGTTCAGTGATAACATACCTCTTGTCAACATGATCCCCGAAATCCCGAAACGCGAAGTCTCGACTCATAATCTGTGTTTAGATTGAATTAACTTTGTTTTAGAAGCATGATTAATGACAATCAAACTTCTTAGGTTTGTTCGTGTTTCGGTTTCCGTTGAATGAAATCTTCCGAATTTTGAATTCAAAAAGCACCAAAATACGGCCATATTAATAAACAAATAACTGATAAATGCTGCGACACTAATGCGTATCTCAGAAATATTCTTTGCATTAAATGTAATTAATTACAGGTTAGCTGCGTCAGTGTTTTCGTCATAAAACGAGTTTAAGGCGAATTAAAAGTCTGTGTTCCAAAACCTATGCTTGTTTTGTCTTTCAAAGGTAATTCACATTCAGCCAAGCTCATACGCTTCTTTTCCGTGACAGGTTTTTCATCTGACATAAAGCTATGGCGCCAAAGAAAGCACCGAAGAAGAGTGAAGATACAGAGGAGATGCGTAACCCAGAAGGAGATATCATATCTGACAGTACGCCACACGCCATCGACTCAATTAAATCCTGGAGAGAAATCTATGAACTCCTGGATTACGAAATCAAAAATTCATCTGCTGATTCCGAGAATCACCTTCGGGATATAGTAGAATTGGAGCTTCATAAGATCGCAGCACGCCCTCAACTCATGGCATACAACGACATGATCAATTGGGCCTTGGAGAAAGTTGATATCCCGACAAGAAGCATTTTAAATGATCAAGTGGTCGTTGTCGGCTCATTTAGGCAAGAGCATATACAAGTAATGTATAAACTCTCACCAAATCCTAAGCACATTTATAATGCTGAATTTACAGTTGTGTTTCAAAGGAAGGAGTGTACTGAGGCAGACTGAACTCATCCTGATTTAATCAAAGAATGGTGGAGATGTCCATCGAAATTTAGGGTCGATACCCATGGAATTTATGCCACAACATCTTTGAACGAGTACATGGTCTATGTAGCCATTACGCTGTGTACTCTTTGGGAAAAAGAATCCCTGCCATTTCCCCGCAGAATGGGTGCCCTTTTTAGAAGAAGCATCAGAAGGATACACTTTTAACTGGAGCAAGATTTTGTCTGATAGCCTAGCCCAAGAGGTTTCAAATTACAGAGTTGCAAGATC
>ML875605.1:0-18598 GCA_009831015.1 Picea engelmannii
TGATAGTAATAGCATAAACTCAATATAAACCTATGTATGTGATCAAGGAATCATACAATAAAACACAACAAGCCTTATAGGAAAGAATCATATTATTGTATCATATTAAATGCAAAAGAGAGATTACAACCATGGCCTTGATGTCGTAAGGTCCCTGTCAACTATCCTTCGTTCCCCACACACTTCTTGCTCCAAGGATTCTGAGACCATGGATCTGATAGCTACTCACAATCTATCTTGACAAATAAAATCTCAAAGCCACTCTAACCAAGCTAACAATCCCAAGACAAAAAAAACTAACTTTCTCCATGAGAGATCCTCTCCTTTTATAAGCTGAAGAGGATAAGGTGAGAAGGTTAGGATGATCCCACTAAATCATGAAAGTGAGTAAGATCCAAACCATTCAGTTGCCACCTCACCCTGGAAGTTTCTCCTTCTAGAAGCATCGAGAAGATGCTCGCTTTTCCCACATATGAGCATTCTTGCACCCTAGCAACCTGTGAACCTCTCGCAACCCAACTATGGTGCAGCCTACGAGAATCAGGCATTCTCGCACCCTGCCTATATAGCCACCTATGAACATCCTCTTTAATAGGGTTTTTACAAAGGAGAATGCAACTTATTTTCTCAAGAAAAGTACTTCTCTCTTCTTTCTTCAGGAACTCAGGCCACTGACCCCTCTGAAGGCAAAGAGAGGCCAACTATGGACACAACTATTAGAGGATGGGAGCCTACAAGAGATGCAAGGAAAGGAATATAAATTGTACGCAGCAATGGCAGATGTCAAGAAGCGACAAAGGAAAACGTCCCTACCAGAAAATATCAAGATTATCGTAGAAATGAAGAATTTTCAAACAAAATAAAAAGTGATGCAGGCACATAACATTGCAGGGTAGGCTCAGTTGGAACCCCTACAGGAAAAGGAAGAACAATTGGCCATGGAAATTGATGCAGAGAAAGTACACCTTGAACAAATAGGCTTGGAGGGGATGAGATCTTACGACAGCCAGTCACTGCACAGGTGGTCGAATCCATGTCAGCAAAGAGCAGTTAGGCTCAGGAGTAGTTCCAATGGATAGTAGATATGTATGAAGCATTGGCACAAGCAATGACAAACACTAGAGTTAGGCAGTGACTGAGGATGAGTCACGATGTCAGTGTTGGGGGCCTGTTAGGTGCAAGCCCAGTTCAGGAGAAAAGCACGACATGGGAGAAATACAGCCGACGGGAGAAGTAGCATGCGGAAAGAAGATGCACATGCAAGAAAAGCATCACGTGTAAGGAATGTGTGCATGCAGGACAAGCAACATGTGCAAGACAGACGCACATGTATAAGAGGAAATCATGTGATGCATGCATGAAAGAATACCTAACCATGATAGGGTTAGGGTTTTGGTAAGAGAATGTAATGGATAATAAGACAACAATATGTATAAGTAGGAACCTAGGAGATCTAGGGGGTGTGTGTGGTTTTTTTTGGTTGTTTGTGTTGGAATATGGTTCCTTTTTTATTGAGTATTGTTAATCTGTCGTTCGAAGAGAGAATGATGGTAAGTCTGATCTATTTTGTAAGTTTTTAAGCTGAGGGGAGGAAATAAGGTTGGATTTTGAGGGTTAGATCACATGTTGTGGAGCCTGGTGTGATCGAGTCTACCTCATTTTAGATATCGACCCACAGATGGGGAATTGTAAAGAGCAAGGTGTTGTACTTTTGGAAACACTATAATAAAAGAGAAGAGCATCCAAATCTTTGTGGATGTAGCCCAGGAGGGGTGAACCATGGTAGATCATGTGTTATATGATTAAATATTTTGTATTCCCTTTACTTTCAATGAATAGAGATTATATAAATGCATGAATGACTTGGCCACATATGTTATTTTGCATGCATGAATAAGAACGATAGGGTATTCAATATAAGATGAATGTTAAGGTAACTAATGAAGACCCCAGATTTTAATCTTAGATCCCCACTCATTCCCACACTGCAAGCATCTGAGCGTTGTAGCAACCCATAAGAACTATCTTGGGTGAGACTGTGCATTGCACCTTGTGTATTATGTTTCCTTTTGGTTTACCAGAGTGGCCGATAGTTTTAGAGGGATTTTGTTGGAAACCATAGTATACCTTAACCTAGGTCATCCCCAGAATGGTAGCACAAAGGTATTAAACCAATACTAAGTAAGGGTAAACCTCCCTCACCCTTTCGATATCCATCCATTTTGATTTACTTGGTCTTACCCCTTTAAGACCAACTCGAAGATATTCCACATTGCCTTGTTGTGGAGTCTTGATTCTTCTATCAAGAATAACATATTCATGGAACTCGTCAAAATACTCTAGATCAAAATCATCAACTATCAAAACTTGAATACTTTCATATTCATTCATAATCATAGGAGGCTCATAAAGCTTCAAATTCTCAACATTTACCATTAAATACATTTGCATGTAGGATGGTAGATCTAAATGAAAGGCATTAGTACCAATCTTCTCCAATATCTTGAATGGACCATATCAAATTTTCCTTAGATTTTTACCTTCACCCTTCATTCTCTCCTTGTTTATATGTAACCATACTTGATCATCGACTTCGAACTAATGGTCAACCCAATGTTTGTCATTCCTCGTCTTGTATTTGGATTGGATTTTCTCCAACTGTTCATGTACTACTTGATGTACCTGTTGGATTCTTTGAATGAACATTTCATCTTTGTCTATATCATCTTGTGCGTCCTCTTTACTTGCTTATCCAAAAAAAAATTCCATAGGTGATTTAGGAAAGTACCCCAAACATACTTCAAAAGGAGTTTTCTGAGTAGAAGAATGCATGGCATGATTATAGACATGTTGTACATAAGGAAATTGCTCCCATAACTTAAGATGATTGGTATAGTATCCTAAGAGTAGATGTACCATTGTTCTATTTACCACCTTTGTCTGTCCATATGTCTATGGATGAAAAGGTGTGCTCTTCTTTAACTTATTTTCCATGAGCTCCCATAAATGAGACCAAAACTTTCCCAAAAAGAAAGAGTCTCGATATGATATGATATATGTAGGCAACCCAAAATAAACACAAACATTTCAAAGAACATATGTGTTGTTTGTTCAGTTGTGACCTATTTCTTGCATGGCATTAGAATACACAGCTTACTGAATCTATCCACAATGACACATAAATAATCATGACTTGTCCTGGACATCGACAAACCCCCTACAAAATCCATGGAGATGCTTTCCCATGGTTGAGAAGGTACTGGAAGTGGTGTATGTAATCCCAACTTTTTGTTGCTAGGATTGCTTGTGGCACACATAACACACCCTTTTATATACTTGGAAATTTTCACATTCATTCGAGGACAATAACAATATCTCTGCAACTGTGCTACTATCTTACCAACCCCAAAATGACCAGAAATGAGAGATGTATGAGCTTCTCTAATTACATTCACTCTTTCATCTCTAGGTATACAAATCTTTCCAAGATGATATACAAATTGTCGTGCACATAATAATTTGACCGCTAATTACCACGAGTTAATGCATCATACACATATTTAAAATCATCATCCTTAGCATATTGTTCAACATAACTTTCATGAGCTAAAGGATTATACCTTACTATTGTCGATGCATTAATCATTGGTCTTGACAACATATCTACAAATTTATTATGAATACATTTCTTATACTTTATTACCAAATGAAATTGTTGTAGAAACCCATCCACCTGAAATGTCATGACTATTGTATCTTGGTATGTGACTGCAAATATTATAATGGTTGATGATCTCTCTGAATTATTGTCTCCTTTACCATTAAGTAATGCTTCCATTTCCTCACACTTTGTACCAATGCATACAATACCTTATCATATGTTGGATAGTTACTCACAGCTAGAGTAAAAGTATCATAATTATAGCATATAGGTTTACCTTGTTGCATCAAGACTACTCCCATGGCATATCCGCTTGCATTGGTTTGAATCTCAAAGGTTTGTTCTAGATATGTCAGAGCCAAAACTGGTGCGATGCTTATATTTTCCTTCAATGTCTCGAAGGATTTTTGTTGCTTTTGTCCCCATTAAAAGACTTGTTTTACACTTATTAATGCATGTAGAGCAGTTGTTATGTAAGATAAATTAGCTATGAATTTCCTCCAGTATTGTACTACTCCTAATTAGCTCCTGACTTCTATGACAGTAGTTGGCTTGGGCCATTTCACAATGAATTCTACTTTTGCAGGGTCTATCTTTAGTTGACCATTCCCTACAATGTAACCCAAATATACTAGAGAAATTTTTCCAAATTCACATTTAGAAATTTTGATATACAACTTCTCCTTTTTCAAGAGTTCAAAGACTGCCTTGACATGATTTATATGATATTCTCATCTTTGACTAAAGATCAATATATCATCTAAATAGATGATAAAAAAATCATCTATGTAAGGCCTGAATACATCGTTCATTACCCTGATGCATGTCGCAGGTGCATTGCATATCCCAAATGGCATAACTAACCATTCTAACAACCCATTCTTTGTCTTTAAAGTAGTTTTCCATATGTCATTTTTTGCAATTGTGATTTGATGGTAACCACTTATCAAGTCCAATTAGTGAAATAAACAACATTCTTTAATTGATCGAATAAGTCATCAATCCTGGGAAGAGGATAATGGTTCTTTATCGTAATCTTGTTCAGGGCTTGAAAATCAATATAGATCCTCCACGTGCCATTTTTCTTTGGAACTAACACAATAGGAGATCCACATGGAGATGAGCCTGGCCTGATTATTCCTTTATCGTGCAACTCCTAAAATTGCTTCTTAATTTCTTCATTCTCAATCACTAATGACCTGTCCATACCAATGTTAGGAAGAGGAGCATTCTTCTGCAAATAGATTTCATGTTCAACCTCCCTCTTAGGAGGCAACCCTGTATGTTCCTTAAATAACTCATCATATTTAGATATGATTTTGACCAAATCCTATTTATGATATGGATCACAACCTGGTAAATAATCTGTTATATCTTCTTATTTATGTTTCACTATTAGGAGAACAAAATATTTACTTGCGCTCACGAGTCTTTTCATTTTCCCTGTGCTCACTAAAGAAACATTAGTTTTGATATGATGAGATCTAACAATATACTCAACCTTGTTCTTGAAAAGATTATATTTATTATCTTCACGATATAATACAACCTTCATGTCAAATAGATATGACTACCCAAGACAATACCGCAAATCTCAAGAGGCAAAACATCTAATTCAACCTCGTCAAAGAACTTAGTTGTAATTGTGAATTTGATATTACATTGTTTTGTTACTTGCAACTTGGCATCTTCACACACCCAATTGTTACACATTATTTTTGTCACCCTCGTGACCATTGATAATATGTGTATCGCCTATTAGAAGAAAGATCATTTTCCCTATTCCCTGAAGGATGTTGAAGAAATAAAACTTTCCCTGAGAGATGGAATTGTCTTTTCCTTATTACAAAACCTTGTAAAGAAGGATAGTCGCACCTTTCTCAATGTTAAGGGTGTGAAAATTTAGAATCGATGCAGGTTGCACCACAGTGGCCTATGACATCGTCGCAGGTTGTTCAGTGTTAAGGGTGCAATGATGTTTAAACAAAGGAAAAAAAGAGAAATTTCTCGAATGTTCTAGAATAGAATCTTTGAAAGGATGAGATGGCCTCCGATCGGTTTGGATCTCACTCGATTTTTTTATTAGTGGGATCATCCTAATCCATTAATCCCTTCCACTTCACTATATATAAGGAGGGATATCTCATGAGAAGAGTTAGTCTAGCTTATGTATGAATAATTATGTTGAATATTGTGTTTGTGATAGCTTTGCTTTAGCTTTCCAAGTCAGGTTGTGTGTAGTCTTCATCAAAATCATTGGAGAAAGAGGTGTGTGTGTGTTGAGGAAAAGGGCCATCGGAAGGGACCTTGCAACATCAAGTCACAGGTTGCGTTCTCCACTTTCATCAATATAACAAAGTAATACATTTCTTTCCTATAAAAGTGTCTCCATTTTTATTGCAAAACTCCTTGATCTTATGAATGGGTTCCATTAGAATATATATATCATTGCTCTCTTTGTTGGTTTGTGTTTCTCAACAGGTTCAACATCCCACAAAATTTGAGATGGAAAAAGGACGACACTAGCAAGGATCAAACAACATTTAAACGGTATGTCGTTTATCCCTCATTAAGCTAGTATACATTACAATGGAAACCTAAGGAAAAGTTTGTATTTGGTCATGTTTTGTTATAATTTATTGTTGAAGTTAGGGAGATTAGTTCATGTCAGCACTTACCAATTCGTCCAGTAACAAAATTGGTGACCATACTGGGGAATGTCCTCTTTTGGTCCTTTTCTTCTTTCTTGATTTTGTCTTGCCTGTTTTTGTTGATTTTCATTCTCTGAGTCACTGGGTTATCCAAGTTTACTCTCAAGTCCTAAAAGTTCACTAAAAAACCCTTTCATATTTTTATTTTTTCCTAAGTTTCAGTCTTCGATGCACCCTATTATGAGAAGCAGTGTGACATCATCACACTATGTCCTTCTTTCGCGTGCAATGACACCTAAAATTCACACTGTGACCTGGGAGGATTGTGAGAAATTTTTAGGTGACAGACTTTTTTTTGCCCAGATTATTTATGATTGCTTGGGGTGAATTTTTTGGCTTTGTTGGATGATTTTTCACAGCCTGGTTTGCAATTTTTAGTTGATCTTGATCATTTTTCAAGTTTTGAAAGTCTTTATCATAGGCTTCAAGATCTATCTTTCACTTGTTGTTGCAAGGGTATAATCTTTGGGTTTCATCCTTGAGTGCTTGTCAGTCAAGTTATTAATGATCTTTTTTTATTTTTTTATTTTTTTTTTATTAGAAAACAAATTTTGGTTTCATTAATTAAACAGACAAGTTTTCTTGATTTTGCACTTGTAGTTGTATTGTGAGTTAAGTTTGGGAATTGTGTTCAGAATGCATGCATTTTTCTTGAAAATATTTTTCTTTCTCTTTGTTCAGATCTCTACATTTTATTAAGAAGAAAAAGAATTGAAAATTTATCTTTCTTTTGCAGTGTTCACAAAGAAACATTTTTGCATTCTAGCTTTTGTTTAAAAGAGAAATTGGAAAAAAAAAAATCTTTGATTGTTTGATATTAAAATTGTTTAAAGTTTTAAGGAATTGCTATCTTGCAACTTGTTGTGTTTTGGTAAAAATAAAACCTTCTCTCTTATATAATTAGAGTTCATTGAACAAAAAGAGTTGCATCTCATCTCTCTTTGCATATTTTTGAGTCAAGGTCAAGCACTTCATCAGTTTCATCTCCACTTCTTTTTTTGAGTAAAACAACAGCCATTAAAATTAAGTGTAATTTTAAAATTTATCTAGTACCTTTTATTTTCTAGAACTCTTGTACACCAAAATTAGTTAGGACATAGATATTTGGAATAGGTTGTGAGGAATACTCTCCAAAGCATCAAAACAAACAATAACATCTTGTGATTAGGGAGATTTAAATCCACTTGCTACATTTTGTCCTCGGAATCCCTTCTAACACAAGGGTCAATCACGAGGTCGCATTAAGGCCAGCAGAGTTACTAACCCTGCTTTTTTAGTCCTAATGTAGTGAATGCATGTATTATTGGGGGTCACTTGAGAAGAAAACCCGTGCGAGCCTTCTCGGGGATATTTCGGGCTCACTTACCCTACCCTTGCGCGTATATCGGACTGTCGACTGCTTCCCCAGGCATCATTGTCGTAATTGGTAACCTTAGTAGCCTACATCTTTAGGGTCTTTACACTAGGTGACTGTGAAGGGGAAAGTCTTCACAGTACCTAGAATCGGCGTTGGCTAAACTCACTTGGGCTCCTTGGAGGGTATACCCACAATTATTTGTGGGAGCTTGCACCAGGGTGTAATTCCGTTAAGCAGGTCATCAACATAACTTTTCCACCCACTCTTTCTCAGCCCCTTCTTGTCTTGATCTCCGGACGTTGGATTTCATCACCAACTAGTGTGTTTGATATAAGAAGGCTTGTTTGTATGCTTGTTATCTAGATTTTATTAGTGAATGTTTTTTGTTTTCTCTAGTTGGCCATAGATATTTTTATTTTATTATTGTGTGTGGCTAACATTATCCCTCGTCGTTCACATAGGATGCAAGGATTTCCTCTGGAAGAACCGGAAGAATATGCCCCCTTGCCTCCTAATTCACCAGAGGTTCCTTTTCCTAAAGGATTTGTCAACAATGATGAATCCTATAAGATCGGAAGTTCTACTACGTTGATCGAATCATCACTTCCTGTGAACCCACTATTGATTGTTCCCCAAGACCCTGTTCTGCTCAGAATAAACTCTTCAGGAGACATTATTGTTGAAGACTATCCTAGAATACCTTCAGGACCTTTCATACAGTCCGACATGGATGAACTACCCTTTCCTAGTGAAGGATGTAGAACCTATGTTCAAACTCATGGAATTTTTAATCCCAGTTCAATCCCAGTCCATTATTTTTGGAGAACTCCCTCGAGACACGATATTTTTGATAAATTAGGTATGAGTCTAAATCAACCTACATCACCACATGTACATGTTACTTCTACTTCTTATACAGTGCCTCCAAATCATTTTATTGGCACGACAAGTAATATTGCTATTGTTTCAGACTAGGTGTTAGTTGGTACACATACAGTTCTTACTAGCTAGTTGACTAGCTCTACAACAGTTATGCAAGTTGCACCTTTTTTTGCTGGAAGTTCGATAACAATTCAAGCTCATATTGGAACACCACTTCCATCTAGACCGAATCCATCACTTCCACCTGGGTATAATGCTCTTAGTAGTTCTATTGCTAATCCTACCCAATGTCCATCTAGAGGACCTAGTATTTTTGTTCCACATGGGTATAATGCTCTTAGTGATTTTATTCCTAACTCTACCCAAGGTCTATTCAGAGGACCCGGTCTTCATGTACCACCCGGAGGATCTAATCTTCCTGGACCAAGTAGCTCAAATCTTCTTGGAAGCACAAACCATCATGTTACTTATGGTTTTCAACTTCCTTTTGGAGGATACTCATCTAGGGGGAAACCCCAAGTTGGGGGACACAATCCAGTTTACGAGCAATCTATGCCTATATTACAAACCCAAACTTGGAATTTTCCTTTTCAAGGAAATCAACAATTGCCTAGGGGGAAAGCTACTCTAATGAATTCTTTTGTACCCTCTTATCCCAAATAGCCTTTTCCAAGCACTGTAAAAACTACCTGGGGTCAATCCTTTCAATTCAATGCCCCTTTCCAAGGTGGCATTCTGAATCAACACGTTAATGTTGGTTAATTGACTCAGAATCCTCCTCAACCAAATTTGACTCGACCATCTAACTATAATCCTCTTTTGCAAATAGCTTATGGTTCTATTGGTATACCTACGGGATTACCTCTCCAAAGTTATCATTCCTCAAGTTAACATACAATTTCCATTTTTAGCTACTTTGGATTTACCGGATTTGTCTAGAATTCTAAATGATCCTATCTTACATTCTCCTTTTTGGCTAGTTATACCTGCCAAATTACCGTCGGACATTCCAAAATTTGACGGTCGGCTGGGAGAAGATCCAAACAATCATGTCATGACTTTTCATATTTTGCGTTCATCCAACTCATTGATGGATGACTCCATACAACTACATCTTTTCCAACGCACTCTTACGGGTTCGGAGGCCAAATGGTACATTGAATTGCCGAGAGGTTTCTTCAATGATTTCAATTCCTTAGCCATGGATTTCCTGACACATTACCAATTATCAATATGGTATGAGACAGGAGCAAAAATTTTGAGTTCATTTAAATAATCCTCTTCTACCCACATCTCAGATAATATTCATGAATGGAGGAGGAGATGAAGATTAATAAAATTTCCTCTTCTTGATCAATTATTGGTTGAGTGGTTCACAAAATCACTCATCAGTCCTATAGCTCATGATGTTTCCATGGGGGGTGTCGTCACTGAAGAACAATTGATCAGTCATGCCCAATATTTGGATCTCTCTTATTCTCAAATAGGTACATTGTATGACTTGATCCCTAACGCTCCTCACCCGTCTACAAATCTAACCCCAACGCTTCAGGTAACATCTCATGTTGTCGATAGTGTGATTGGAACTTTTCATACAGAGACTCTAACAAAACAAGTCAATCCTTGTAATCCCAAACCTACTACCACCAATGTAAAAAATGTTACTCCTCCTGCTTCCTCTCCTGGTAAAACCTCTGAGGTAAATACGGTCCAGTCTACGACTACTGGAAAATCTCAAAATAAGAATAAAGGGAAGGGTAAGAATAAACAGAATAAAACTAATAATCAACAACCAGATAAACCAAAAACTCAAACTTTTGACGATAAGGAAAATATAAAACCTCGTTATCCTTGTCTTATTTGTGGTGAGGACCATTATACGAAAGATTGTCTGAGATGTGCAGATGTTACTCGATTCCTCCAGGGAACCTGGACTACTCCTACGCATCTCGCTTTGTCACAACCTTTTCCTTCTCAACAATAGTCCCAACTGGTTATTCATGACCAACCTTCTCCATCTACCAGTTCTTGTGTGCTTATGTGTACTACTTCCAAGAAATATGGTGGTTTAGTCGCTACTCAAACCAAATATTATTCTCCTTCTAAAGAGAAGATTGACGATCAACCTCCTACATCGACTCCACCTCCCAATGTTCCTCTTCATCTCGAATGACATAATCATGATACCCTAATCTATCCACCTCCCACAGGCATAGTTTGTAAGTCGTCATTCAACCCACATGCACATGCAGCTCAAAACTACAGTATTGTAGAAGATCTTGCACAGGCACCATCTGTAAGGTCAACCCTCGAAGTGCTTCAAATTTGTCCTAATCAACAGAAGGAACTGTTAAAGGCTATTAGGGGAATCAATCCTACTGATACGAATTTGATAATCTTTGACTTGGAAGATCACATCCCAAGACTCCCTCATCACTTAGCTTTTCAAATACAAGTAATTGTGGAAACAAAGAATATTCATCGAACATTTGTTGATGAAGGGGCTTTGACTTGCATAATGTTTGTCACATGTTGGAAATCCATTGGCTCTCCTACCCTTACTGAGTCACATAACTCGTTAAAATATTTTAATGGTACAAGTTATAAACCATATGGTGTACTTCATGCATTATCTATTGCGTTAGAAGGGAAATTAGTTATTGTTAAGGTTGAAGTGTTTGATGCACCTCTTGATTACAACCTCTTGCTTGGTCATAGCTGGATTGATGTTATGTGTGCAGTTGTCTCTACTCTTTTTCGTGTGATATGTTTCCCTCACCAACGTAAAGTTGTTATAGTAGATCAGCTCACCTTTTTTAGTTTTGATTCGCACACTAGTAATGTTCCTTTCATAGAAAAAACACCTCTCAGTTACGAGAATGTTGGCATGGGTCTTTTGAAACATTCATCATTAATGAGAACTTTCCCCATTCCACCACCCAATATTCCTCCTCTCCTCACTTATATCAACATTATTTCAACTAATGTTGGTGAAACCCCTAAGTCATATGACCCTTGGATAGTACCTAGGTTGGAAGAATGTCATCGTTATGGTGACCAAATGCCACTAAGTCTGATCAAATTGGATTATCACGCTATTCAATTGGCATCTCCTTCTTCTCACTCTCCCTTTGATATGTCTCTTGATCCATTTAACATGATTTTTCAAACTGATGAAACAATCATGGCAGTTATGTTTGTGGAAGACACACCATGGGATGATGGACATCATAGTTCTATCCTCTTCCTTGAACCTGAGATTATCGAGAGTCACCGACGGATTTTGAATCTTTCAGCAGTCATTAATCTCCCTCCAGTTTTTGAACCAACACATGATGTTTTGTATGAAGGAAACTTGGGAAATATCTCACTGACTATACCTCTAGATATTTCGATCAAACCTGGAATTGTGGAAAATGTTCACATAGGTGCCTCATGTTCTCCCAATGAGATTCAAACTTACAAGGCCCTTTTTCCAAGAATTTCATGATGTATCTGCTTGGAGTTACAAATAAATGCCTAGAATTGACCCAGATATTGTTGTACATGAGATCAAGACATATCCTAATGCTAAGCCCATTCGATGACTACTTCTCATAGTTCATCCATGAAAATCCACCGCGATCAAGATTGAAGTTGAAAAACTTATTAAAGTTGGTTTTATCTACCTTGTAGCATTGACTGATTGGGTTTCCAATCTTGTCTCAGTCACGAAGAAACAAGGAAAAATTTGTGTGTGTGTTGATTATAGGGATATTAACAAGGCTTTCTCTAAAGATAATTATCCAACCCCTTTTGTCGATGATTGCACCGGAAGAGAAATATTCTCTCTGATGGACGGTTTTTCCAGCAATAATCAGATCAATATTTTACCCGCGGATCAGCACAAAACCAACTTTATTTGTCCTTGGGGTACCTTCACGTACCATAAACTCCCTTTCGGTCTCAAGAGTGTTGGTGCAACTTTTCAAAGAGCTATGTCTTATGCTTTTCACGATATCAAGCATATTGTGCAGCCATATCTCGATGATTTACCGACGCATTCCATGTGTCGTCAAGATCACCCAACACACTTACGAGCTATTTTTTTTTGGTGTCGGTATTATCATATACGATTAAATCCACATAAATGTGTTTTTTGTGTGGAGTCAAGACGACTTCTAGGCTTTATTGTTTCCATGCATGGGATCAGAGTTGATCTGCTGAAGGTTGAAGCGATCATCAATTTGCCTCCTTCTACCTTACACCAACTCCAAAGTTTTCAAGGGAAGGTGAACTTTCTATGATGATTCATTCCTAATTACGCCGAACTTACGAAAGGTTTCACTCGACTTCTTAAGAATGGTCATGATTTTTTCTGGGATGACACCGCTAAAAAATCATTTGACGCTTTGAAACTTGAATTAACTTGCACACCACTATTATATCCCCTTGATTACAGTCGAGATTACTTCCTATATCTAGCCGCTTCAGATCACACAATCACCATGGTTTTGGTCCAAGAGGATGATTCACAAGATGAACATGTCATTTACTATTTGAGTCGGAGTCTTACGTCCACCGAAATCAAATACATGCATGTGGAGAAATTGGCCTTGGCAGCTGTTCAATTTGTCTAGTGTTTTCGTCACTATATTTTATTGCGCAAGACCACGATTATTTCTAATTGCAACCCTATGCAACATATTATTATAAGACAATTGTTAGGGGGAAAATACTCAAAATGGATTGTGATTCTTCACAAGTTTGATTTGGAGTTTGAAAAATCCAAGTCAAATAAATCTTTGGTCTTTGTTGAGTTAATATGTGACCTTCCCTCCGCTGATACAGAAAATATGGTAGAAGATTCTTTTCTTGATGAATCTCTCTTTCTGATCAGTTCAGATGATATATGGTATGGATACATTATCATTTATCTCCAAACCCAAAATTTATGGTCTAATGTATCTTATGTAGATCGTCGTCGTATTCGGTATCAATCTCGCTAATATATTATTCTTGGTGATACCCTTTACCGTCATGGTATTGACTCATTGTTTCGACGATGTATGACCTATGATGAAGTTGAGAAAGCACTAAATGATTGTCATTTTGAAGCATGTGGTGGTCATTGGTCTAGGTATTCCACTGCCCAAAATATCCTATGAGTTGGTTACTTCTAGCCTTCACTTTTCAAGGATTGCATTCTCGTCGTTCATAAATGCCATGCTTGTCAAACCTATAATAATAAGATTCGATCTCATCTTGATCCTCTATATCCTGTGGTTTCCATTGTTCCATTTTCTAAATGGGGCCTTGAATTCATGACATGTAACCCTCACTCGGTCGGGGGGCATGGATACATCATTGTAGTCATGGATTATTTCACTAAGTGGGATAAGGCGATGCCTACATTCGATAACACCGGGAAAATTACAGCACTTTTCATATTCAATCATATCATCACTAGATTTGGTGTACCTCAAGCCATCATCCCCGACCATGGCACCCATTTTCACAATTTTATGATGTCTGAGCTAACTGATAAGTTGGGTTTACAGCATGAAAACTCAACCCCTTATTATCCGCAGGCTAATGGACAAGTTGAAGCAATCAACAAAGTTTTGACCACTAAGCTTTGACGAATGTTGGGGATTCATAAGTCAAGTTGGCATACAATGTTTTTTTTGGCATTATGGGCCTAGCGGACGTTATTTAAATCTGTTATCGGTTTCACGCCTTTCCAATTAGTGTATGGTATCGAAGTCGTTTTGTCGATTGAATGTGAAATTTGGTCTTTGAAGCTAGTCATCAAACTTCTCCCCAACACCATAGCCGAGGAAGAACATATGTTGTATTTAATGCAATTAGATGAGACTCGTCGTGATGTTGCATTAGTAATAGAAACCTAGAAGAAACGTGTTAAGGCTCAATACGAAAAACATGTTAAACCTCGTGTTTTCTCTTAAGGCAATTTGGCTCTCCTTTATGACCAAGATCATGACTTGTTGGGGGTATGTAAATTCGAGCCCATGTGGCATGGTCCTTATATTGTTAAATGAGTATTAGATAAAGGGGATTACGAGTTGGTTGATTACGATGGAATTCCTTTGGGTGAACCCAAAAATGGGATTTACCTAAAGAAGTACTATGCTTAAAATGTTTTGCATGAGTGCTTTGTACTTTAATGTATCATATTCTAGTGTGCTTTTTGTCGTTTTTGTTTCTTCCCTTAGACTTCTTACCTTGCCTTGTGCTTGGTTTCCAGATGTCGGCATTCTCGCTACCTTATATTGGCTTTGTTGATGGTGTCAGTCGCAGTACTCAAAATCTCGCATCTGTTCCATGGGAAATCTATGCACCTACAGACGAGTTGATAAGTCTACATGGTATTTTCCTGGGTCATACAACTAATAACATTGCATAATATAGTGTGATCATTTAATTATTGATTGACGCCATTTCACTTGGCATATATCATTTGATTGTATGACTTGATTCTCAACTTGTGGTGCTACAATTAAGTAACATCTATTTCATCAGAAGTCCTACACTATTATGGGTATATTTGAGAGTTCGCCTCTTAGAGAGGAATTTTGATTACATTGAATATCAACACATTCCTAGATATCTAAATACATTGACAGATGCTTTAGCCAATTATGTTTTATATAGACATTTGCGCAATTTATAAATCCAAATACAAACACATAAAGACAAGTAAGATGGTAGGAGTCTTTTTTGTATTATAACACAAAAAGTTACAAAAGTGTGTTCTGAGACCAAAATATCGAATCACATGGCTTCATATACATATATGCATCATGGACGTTTCTTGTGATAGAAAAATACTACCTATGCTACGCGACAGAGCAGTCAACCAATAGATGTTGAAACACCAACAGTTTGGTGTTGGTAACGTCGAGGTTGCGCATCTACGGTAATGTCAAGGATGTCCATAGTCAATTCCTCGAGTTTATGCTCAATATCCTTGAGATCCTCGGCCGCTGCTCAATCTTCTTGAGATCCTCGGCCGCTGCTCAATCTCAACCAGCCATTGCACCTGCCTCCCCACGTCTCTGGATTGAAGATGAACCCGAAGGTCTGAAAGGTGCCACATATGCATTTGAAAGCATTTGATTAGTCTCAGATATATAATATAAATTTTTCATAATAAAAATTCTAAAAACAATATATAATTAAAAAAAAAAATTACCTATGTCTCCCCAATGTGCACCCTGTTGTTCCAGAGTCTGTACTTAAGTCTCATAAGTACAGTGTCTAGGCATCCGAAAGTGGGTAAAAAGTAGAGAAGAGAGAAACGTCAACCTTCGGCAAGGGAAACTAGGGAAGATTTCTGTGTTGGCATTATCTAGCTTCCAACTATTCCTGGATGTTTATATCCTGCTCAATCGCTGCCCATGAACATTCGAGTTCAACCTGTGTAGTGGTTGTTTTAAGAATAGTACCAAAAAGGTTTAAGGCAATGTCTGTTTGATTTGATTATCCGGGTTCGATATTGGGTTGTGTTGGTATAGGGACAGTCATGGAGGAACAGTAAAATAAGGAAAACTCAGGGGAAGTTTGAGTGTTGTCTCAATTCTGTGGTATGAAAGAGAGTTTACAGTTTCAGGAATAAACGGAATGCAAATCAAAGGCTCTTTCTCGTAACTGGGTTATATTTTAATAAAATGTATGAGGTGGGAGAAAAACATTTAGTTGTCTATTGAGTAAGGCTCATATCAAGGGAGAATCTCACGTAAAAACAGAAGAAGAAAAATGTAAAGAAGTAACCCGATGAAGCATAAAATATATATAGAATTTTGAAAGTGTTGACTAGTCTTGTACCTGTTGATAGCTGGTACAAAGGAAAAACAGTAAACAATATAGAAAACCAAAATTCATTCACTATAGTAGAGGTTGCACTAAATTATAGTGAATCATTCATCAGTTATGAATATCAAATGAAACGAAATATGAGATACAAGAAAACAAACTCATAACACAGTCGTGACGGAATTGAGAATCTTCAGATTTGCTTTATATTAACTCTCAAAATGTAAAGCCTCTGTTACAATCGACACAAAAAGGTCCAACCCCTTTTCTTTCTTTCTATGGTGTATTTATACAGTTTTACAATAAGATCGAATCTCAATCGTTGCAAAATTTTCAGTTATGATAGGGAGGAGAGAAATCGCTCCATTTCTTCTTCTTTGTCTTTATTTGGTGCCAGAAGCGTGTCCTCATGCGTGCTCGGTACAGGTGACACATCTTTCAACCAGCCGAGATATCAGCCTGAACGGTTCTACTTGACAATTGGCTTAAAAAGAGTAACAATATCGGGCTAATTGTGGCAGCCTGTCTTCCATCTATCTGTCTATGATGTCAATAGCGCATAATTGCGCACTTGGTTTAATCATACATTTGTCTATTTGGACTATGTCCGCCATAGTCACTTGGGAGATCTCGGCTAAATCACTTTCCTCTTTTTCATTTAAATCAAGTGAGATTTTTTCCATATTCATCTAAATCAATGCCTCAGCATTACCTCCGCTATCAATGCCTAGCAGATTACCATCTATAGAGCTAAAAGCCTCTTCTAAGGATTTTGTTACCCTCTTGGCTTGCAGCTTACCTTCTGAGATGTTGTGTTCCCATTCTTTTAATAGAATGTTTCCTCCGGTCTGCTCCGAAATATTAAACCTGGGAGTACTTCTCGAATCCCTGTTGTTTGTGGCTATCACAGCCTCTTGAAAGGCGACCCGTGCTGCTCCAGCTTCTCTTTCTCTAGCAAATAAATTCTCCAAAACATGATTAACCACCAAACAGTTGTCTCGAATCACCTCTACCTTGGCGAGTAAATTTCGTTGGGCCGTAGAGACTCTGCTCTGAATCTCCATCGCCTGGGACTGGAACATCCCGATATTTATCACTTTACTTTCGGCGACTTCCACTCTAGCCTGTAGTTGTTCGATCAAATCTTTTTGCTGGCCCGCTTGCATCTGACCATTCTGAACCACCAGTTGTGCTTCTTCGAGCTTAGTCTTGAGCAGCTCTATCTCACTTTTATCGGCCAACCTTGCTTGCTCTATTCCTACACTCGTCTGGTCTTTGGCAGCCTCCACTGTTGTGGCTAGTCTGGCTTCTAGGGTCTTGATGAGGCGATTTTTTCGTTTCAGCTGGTTTTTCAAAACCCTGACTGAAAATTGGTTCATTATTGTTGGGTATGCGTTATATTCTTTTCACGAGTAGTAGTGTCTGAGCGCTTGCACCGGGCGCGCAGCGGGGTAAGAGGGGGGTGCAGGGGGGGCAGAGCCTCCCGCGCAGGGGTTCAGGGGCAGTGCCCCCGAAAAAAAAAATTTGGGCCAACATATTTTCGCCAGTTTCGGGCCGACATATTTCCGGGACCACATGATATTAGGTGGTTTTCAGCACATGGTTTTTGTCGATGGTTTTCTATTTCCGGTTAAGGAATTAGGGTTTTGGACTAATCCAGGTCATTGGGTTAGGGTTTTGGATGCCGTTGGCTCCTATATTTATATTGTATTGTAAACAATGTAACACAATTTTGTATGAATATAATATATGTTGGTTTTCCTGGTTTGGGTTTCCAGGTGAAAAAATCTTTGTGTAATGTTTGTATTTGCCATTGTATCTTTTCTGTTCTTTTCTGAATATCAGTTTGAAGTAGATATTGTACAAGGCTAGAATTTACATTTGGTATCAGAGCTTTATTGACTTTAGGGGGACGCCTTTGTCGTCAAGGGTTTGGCTCGGGACTGTGATAAGCCTTGTTACAGTGGGAGATCTACGGTATTGTTTTTCAGGTGAAAAGAAATGGCAAGAAATTCGAAGATGGAGATCAAGAAGTTTAATGGGAAAAGCTTTGAGCTGTGGAAGCTCAATATGGAAGATCTTTTGGTGGAGAGAGATCAGTGGATCGCGGTAGATCCAGGTACGGCACCTACAGGAACTTCTGCAGATGACTGGAAAAAGATGGATCGGAAG
>ML875606.1:10959-29557 GCA_009831015.1 Picea engelmannii
CGAGTTTGGGTGTTGAATGTTTATGTTTTGGTAGCAGCGGGAGGTATTCCCTCCTGGACAACCTTTCTTAGAGAAGAAGATTCTATAAGTCAAAGGAAGACCATTGAACAGTTGAAGAACACCCCGGAAGAGAAGTCAGCCCAGCTAAAGTGACTTGAAGACTATAAATAAAGGTGATTTGTCACTCACTCACTCAACCATCTCACTCAAAAAGAAGGTGCACGTCTAAGGCAAGGAGAAGACGCAGCAACTGGGGTTTGTCTTGGTTATTCTTGGTGGTGCGTTGGTTTTGTATGGTGTTGTTGTTGCAGTTGTTTGGTGCACTACCTTTGTCTAGTGCGCTAGTCTTGTATCAGGGGTTCTTCATGTTAAAATATTGTAACTGCAAAGAGTATTATTATTATTATTGATATATTATTCATAGGATCAATCCCCATTGTGGATTGATCGTGTCGGTTATTGTAATAGGACCAAATCCCCTTTTGCGGATTGGTCAAAAGACAATTATAATAGGCAGAATAAGAAGTCAGCCCCAGCAGTTAATAAAGAGACCCAGAAATATAATAAAGGTGGGTTTACCCACCCAGTTTGAGAAGTCGGCCCTGCCAGTGAAGTTAATAAAGAGACCCAGAAATATAATAAAGGTGGGTTTACCCACCCAGTTTGAGAAGTCGGCCCTGCCAGTGAAGAGACACTTCACACGTGCCAGACTTGTATAAATAAAGGAGGCTAGCGCCTCACTTAGATACAACTCACTTGCTCAGTTTGAGAGACAAGTTCTGATCTGTTACCGGCAAAGGAGAAGAGAGAGTGGCGCATATCTAGGAGAGGACTTTCTGTATTAGCATAAGAGATCTCTTGGCATTGTATTGGCTATCTATATTAAGGAAGTTTTGCTGGGTTTTCTTCCCCTAGAGGGTTTCCCAGGATAAATGTTGTGTCTCTTGTGATTGTATATTTCTCAGTGATCTTGGATTATGCTATTGTTATCTAATGAAATGCAAACATCTATAATAATGGCTTAAACATTAACACTTCATTATCAGGTTACTCTTGTGAAGAAGAGCTTGTTCATGGTTTGATTGTATTATCAGAAAGAATCTATCTAAGAAAGGTTGGTTGGGTTTTTTCCCTGGGTTTGGGGTTTTCCCAAGATACCTCTTGTGTCTTCTTGTGCTTGTTTATGCTGCTCATATTTTCAGTATATGTAAAAGAAGATCTAAATACACTGGTAAATCTATTGCTCTGTAAATTAAAGAAAAATCTAACATGGAATCAGAGTTGGTTACCTTCAAAATAGTCTAACCACTGGAAGGAAGATCTTGAGATTTGCAGTTGCACAATTTTTTTTGTCAAACTCGTTGAGCACTCTTTCCAAAGTTGTTGGGACTATCTCCACCTCAGAGAAACTCGCCTAACCCTAGCACACTCACTGCTCCTCTCAGATTGCAGTTTGGTGAAGTTTAAAATTTTGAAAAAATTTAGATCTAGGGCTTCTACCAACGAAAATGATTACCAGTATGAGAGTAGAGGATAGGCTGGATGGAGCAAATAATTTCAGATCTTGGAAACATAGAATACTCATTCTAGAAGAAAATGAGTTGTTGGATCATGTCAAGCAAGCCTTCCCAAAACTAGAAGAGGAAGACGCCAAAGCAAAGTTCAAGAAGAATGAAATCAAGGCCGAGAGAATCTTGACAGATTCAATCAAGGACCACTTGATACCCAATGTATCAGAATTGAAGACACCAAAGGAAATGTTTGATGCCTTAACCAGATTATATGAAAGCAAGAACACATGCAGGAAGCTAACCCTAAGGCATCAACTCAGAAACGTAAAGATGAACAAGTCAGAAATAGTTTCCAACTACTTCATGAAAATCTCGCAGATCAAGGATCAACTAGCAGCTATTAGAGATTCAGTGGACAATGCAGAGCTTGTGACTACGACCCTTAATGGCTTTCCTTCTTCTTGGGACATGTTAACCCCTAGATTTTCACCCTTGAAAATCTTGAGGGTTAAGAGCCAGCATGCAGCACTTTGGTTGGCATACTAAGATTTTCCCAAGGTTTTAGCACTTATGTTGAGCAGGAGGTTGGTTCACACACGAGGCAGGTACATGATTAGTACATGGTTGCTTAGTTCAAAGTCACAGTCTACATGGTTTCCATGCATTTTTGAGAGAGAGAGATGTATATATACAGGTGTTGCTACTTTTTAGGAGGCATGGTTTGAGTGGGTCTCTTGGCAGTTTGGGACAGCTCAGAGCATACAATATGAGTCCTTGCAGGAATTCTAGACTTGATGACACTTTTTCCGAGCGACATGCAGGAACTTGCTATTTTTGGCAGGTTGTGATCCAATCCCCAGATTTAGATTCTGAGAGTACAGTATTGATCCTTGAGGCATTCGAAGGCCTTTCGACCTTTTTCCAGATGATGTCACCAAATTACAATTTTTAACAGGTTGAGCATCAAGGCCCGCATCACAGTTCTTATTGCATATTTGGATCCCTTGTGGAAAGACGAGATTAATGAGTATGAAGACAAGGGTATTCAAACGACTTTCTATTTTTGGCAGTATTTATGTGGTGGTGTCATCCCAGTCATCCAGGGTGATGTGGACAGTTTTTCTAAAAATAGGACCAAGAATCTATTTTTAGACGGCCCTATATTTAGAGGATTATATTTTTAGGGGACCCTATTTTTAGAGGGTCCTATGTTTAGTTGTCTCTTTACTTTGCAAGTTCAATCATCATCCACGCAGTGCCAAGTGGCATCCTCAAAGGTCAACATGTGGCAGTCCTTCAATCAGATGTGGCGTCCACCTAGGCTAGGGCACATGTTTCCAATATAAGGGGGGGTCGCATGACTTCACTAGAGTTATCTCCATCATGCTTAAGTCAACTGAACCTCCACTCTCCAGTTGACTTGGGTGCTTTTTCCACTCTCACTTCCACTCATCCTTTCTCCATTAACTCGCCTTCTTCTCTCTCATGTAGGTGTACGCATGGATAGTTGGATAGCATCGTGTCTCAGTCAACTCAGACTAGCTTTCAGTTGACTTTCCTCATGCATACCATGCACCTCACTTCACCCCTCTTCTCACTCACTTAGCTCACCATTCACTCATTCATGCGCATTCAAACTCACACTCACACTTAGTCATCTCACTACTCCCCACATCCACTTAGACTCAATTCTTACCCTCCTCATACGTCCCTCCTAAATCCTTGAGATATGCACCCCCTCTATCTATATATTGGAGGCTTGCCATGGGTTATTTCGCCGATTCTTAGCAGGAGCAGCATAGTGTCTCTCTCTCTCTTTCTCTAGTGGAGTGTCATTGAGCAAAGTAGTCATTCTATCAGTTGTGAGCTTGCCAATTGTGGCACAACCAACCCTATTGTAAAGTTAGATCAATAAAGAAGCTTGTGTTTATTGTTTGAACCTCTCTTCTTGACAGTATTGTGGTGAATTTGCAAATCTGATGTCATTTATGAACTATTTATTGTGATGGTATCAATCATTTGTGAGTAGCTTTCTTTGCTTTTTCCATTCTATTATCATTGTGCTAACTCTGTAGGTTCACTCCAAGTGTGTTAGATCAACTTTTTCCACCGTTTTGGACTGCTTTACACTCTGTCCAAGGAAAAACAGCTCGCTGATTTTTTAGTTTTCAGACCTTAAATCAGCCACAAGGGTGCTTCATTGTGCTCAGGGACTCCCCCAAAGGCTAGCAAGGCCTAGCCCGAACAGAGAGGGGTTTAGTGCGTGACATCTGGGGCTATTTCTCCTATAATTAGCCAAGTTTTTTACCACTGTCATAACAGGTCTATCAGATCAGATTAGAGGGTAGAAATTTGTGCTAACAAATTGGTGTCATTGTTGGAGAACGCAAGCCTTGGTGACAACAACATTGGTGAGTTTTTACTTTAATTTATTTATTTTTTCTAACTCACCTAGCGACTCCACAGGATACAAGGACGACTCCACATGGGACTTACACAAGAAGATCTTTCGATTTTGATTCCCTCACAAAGTCAAGTACCGAGCTTCAACAAACTTTAATATCTTTCTCTGGAACATGACTTTATTTTGCCAAGAACTCCTCTCAAATTTGGTAAGCATATCGAGTTCTTAGGTAAGTTCTTTTTCGACGAGCACTCTGGTGAGTGTATCTTCGACATCTTCATCTTTATTTTTATTTTCATCTCAAGCTAGTAGGGTAGCTATGCCTTTTTCTATCTAAGACTAACAATATGGATACAACAATATTCTCTGCTTTTGACCCACTAAGTTTTGTTGCATTCCCACATTATCCTCATGACTTGCCTACACGTAAGTGGCTTAAACGCATACCTTTGTTTTTAGGAAGGTTGGGAGAATCAATTAACGATCACTTGGATAAATTTTTACAAGTGGTGTGGGATTTTAATGTGGAACATGAGGATGTGATGATGAGGATATTTGTGTCGACCCTCAAGGGGGAGGCACGAGCATGGTACAAATCCCTTCCTAATGTTTGCATTGATGGATGGGATTCCTTCTAGGAGAAATTCACCGACAGATGGGCAAATAAACGGGACGTTTTCTTGTTTTGCACATTTTTTTCAATTATTAAAAAGCATGAAAGTGAAACTATTTTCCAATTTAACGCCTGTTTTTCCAACTTTTACAATCAAATTCCTTATAGAGTAAGGCCTAATGAAGATGTTGCTTTGATTTATTATCTTGAGGGATTTGATGGTAATTTTGGTGTTTTTCTCAGGAATGAAGACCCTCAAAATTTGGAGGAAGTGCAAGCTGTCACTATCAAGTTAGAAAGAAATCATCTTGCAACTTGTGAACTCCCTTCGATCCATGTCTCAGACCAACCAATGCAGGAGGGTGATAGCTCAATTTTAGATGATCCAGAGCCAATAGCTACACCAATTGAGCCAAAGGTCGAGTTCCAAGAAGATGAAGGTGAAGATGTGATTACTCTAAAGTGTTCATGTGTTCCTCCCATTAGCGAAAATGAAAGACTTCAAGAGGATGAAAAGTTTCAAGAGGAGGAACCACAGGTTAACCAAGTAGAGATGAGTCAACAAGGGATTTCATCTGTGCCCATCTTAGTAGAGGCTTCATCCTTGCCTATCACAACAGTGGTTCAAGAACAGCTTGATCAGATACCATTACAGCAGGAGGAGACACTTTTGGTTCAACCAGAGGATGGTATCCCTCATACTTTGCTTATAGTTCCACATCCCGAAGTTGTTCTTCAGGAACCTGAGATTGATCAGAGCTTGGATATCATAGTACACCATGACCCAGTTCAGATCAGAGTGATGGAGGTTTTTCAACAGGTAGATGCCAAGAGTTTCAACTCTCATGCATTCATGCTTGTTACCGTTAAAATACCATGTTCTAAGTCCCAACCGGCCTTCAGTCAATCGACAACCTTCAGTTGTGGCTTCACCAACAAGTACTTCAAGGTGACTTTGGGTCATATGAGATTTCATGGTTGGTCCCCTTGGAAGGTTGACCGTGCTAACCTTTCTCGTCGGATTGATCATCTAGTTGCATGGTTACATTGGTCCTTTGAGTATTACGATCTAGTCATGGCAACTTTGAGGTAAAATTGTTGAGTTTAGGGTACTTGTCTTTCCTTTCAGCATTGTCTTTTCAATATTACCTTCTTGTTGATTTTTTACAATTTTAGCACAGCAATCTACACTTTCCTTGTAGTGCTTTTTCCCTTTAGTATTTTCTTCTCAAGTCTTTGCATAAGTGTCGCTGATTTTTCCCTAGTCATATCAGCATGTGGTCGTGTCTTGTGTGTCGTTCTTTTCTTGAATAAATGGTTGTCCACTAGTGTTTTTCCTGGGTCAAAATTTCATGTCTATCTTACGCATGCTAAGATTTTGTGTCTATCATTAGAGTGACCTTCGATGGGGGTGTTAGAAAAATGGGTGTGCTTGTTTAACCATAGACAATATAGCAATATTGTCACCCAACCATAGGCACAAAGGCCACCCCCGAGCACCTTAACCTTGACAAAGAGAATAATTCTGGTAGCAGATCAATAGCCAACCAAGGCTAGCGCACCAAGCAAAGATAACCAAAGATCAAGCAGAAATTCCAAGCCAAAAACCGAAATGCTAGTTGCAGTAGCTGCAGCTGCAGCTCCTCTCTAAACTTGCGCACCACTGGTCTTATGCAATTGTGAGTGAGTGAGTGACAAATGAGCTCTAGCGCCCTGTATTTATAATGCTCCATCTTAACTGACTGGGCCAACTTCTCTTCTTGGAGGCTAATAACTCAATATTAATTATTCTATTAAGCTGACTTGTCTTCTAGGGTTATTATCCAAAGCTTTAGGGTTTCTCTTGCTTCCCAGAATATTCTAGTCTCGTCAAAGGTTACAAGTGGAGGTTAATACCTCCCGCAACTACCATAATATCGACACTCCCTCCTGGCTAGGGAGGTATTAAAGGCAATGGTCTTGAGCACAAACAACGAATTCACCCGGTAGCATCATCATAGCCACATAGGCTATCTCATGAAAAAATCACGAGCACCATCATCAGTATCCAACTGGATATTCTCCATGGCAATTAGAACAATGCCATCCAATAGAACACAATTGTGTCTATTCATAGTAGTATACAACTACTCTCCAGAGACATACAATCTCTACAACAGTCATATCATCTACATAAACAATATCATAATACAAACTGAGTCATCTGGGTCATTCTTCCACTCACATTTGTGAGATCTGGAAGAGCATTTGCCCTCAGAAAGTAAAATATCAGCCATGAGCTATCTGGACTATTCTTCCCAAGCATAAAAGAATAATTGTCCCTAATTTTTGAGCCTGGACCATTCCTCTGGCACTAATCATAGTGCAACCTGGAGAGAATGAATCTGCCCTAGGGAATTCTTGTCCCTGATTGTTGAACCTGGACCATTCACCTAACTGGGGCATTCCTCCAACACTAATCATAGTGCAACCTAGAGAGAATGAGTTTGCCCTAGGGAATGACTGTTCGGACCATTTCCTAAGGAAATGATTATCCTACACCAACCTCCAAAACAGACCATTCTTCAAAACTGCTCACAATTGTGAACTTCGAAAGAATGACTGCCCGACGAGGCAAACCATTCTACTTGACCACTACTCAAAGTGACTACCAAGAAGAATGACTGTCCTAGACCATTCCCCCATACTGGCCACAAGGGGAATCGGTGTCTATGGTACATCAACAATCTATCGGAACATTTTCATTACGAAAATGATTGTCCGATCTGAACCATTTTCCGAACTGGAAAATGCATGTCCATCAGAAATCTCGAACCGATTTCTGAACTGGAAAGGAACTGCCCAGCCTGGACCATTTTCCAAACTAGAAAATGACTACCCATGAATCAATAATATATATTAGTGCTCCCTCCCAACCTAGGGAGCCATCTCTTCCCTTTCAGCTAAGGGAGTTATCTCCACGAGCCCCATCTTGTCCATTAAGTACTTTATCCTGGACAAAGGCTTTGTCAAAATATTTGGTACCTGCTCATCTGTGGAGATATACTGGAGTTTCACTTCTCCTTCCTGGACTTTATCACGAATAAAGTAGTATTTGATCTCAATATGTTCCGATCAGACATGAAACACTGGGTGTTCTGATAGCCTTATACAACTTTGATTGTTACAGTATATTACAGTCGAATCTGGTACCTGATCAAATAATCCAGAAATCAACTTCCTCAGCCATACTGCTTCGGTACATGCCTCACATGCTGCGATATATTATGCTTATGTTGTGTTGAGTGCAACAGACTTTTGTTTCATGTTGGCCCATGATATCATAGCATAGCCCAAACTGAAACACATCCTTGAAGTACTCCTTCTGTCTTCTACACTCCCTGCTCAATCTGAATCTGTGAATCCATGAAGTTGTATATCACTGGATGAGATGTATCTTAAACCATAGTTTAGCGTCCCACAAATATATCTTAGAACATGCTTTGCAGCTATCTAGTGCTCATGTCTGGGTTCCACCTGGAACTGGCTTAAAATGTTTACAGCAAAGCAAATATCTGGTCGAGTATTCACTAGATACATCAACAACCCAATCAATTGCCAATTTAGGGATGGGTCTACAGGATCAGAATCTGAGTCTCTTACTTTTATTATATATGTGGTCATAGGAGTGGCCATGGATTTGCAATCCATCATTCCAAATTTCTGAAGAATCTTCACTGCATACTTTCCTTGTCCAAGGAAGATTTCACCACGCTTCTGCCATACTTCTAGTCCCAAGTAATAGTGCACGAGACCAAGATCTTTCATATCAAACTCATAAGCTAATTCCTTCTTACACTGGGTGATGAGAGACTCTGCACCTGTCAAGAATAAGTCGTCGACATATAGCAGTAGAATCACAGGTGCATTGTTCACAAACTTGTAGTAGAGATTTGGATATGCATGACTCTTAGAGAAACCAAGTCTTATTAAGTAACTGTCTATTCTAACATACCAAGCTCTTGGAGCTTGCTTGAGTCTATACAAGGCTTTCTTTAATCTGCAAACATGAGTGTCTCTGGAATGTACTTCAAAACCTTGAGGTTGTTCAATGTATACTTCTTCTTCAATTGCTCCATTGAGAAAAGTTGTCTTCACATCCATCTGATGTAGACTCCATCCCATGGAAGCAACAAGAGACATAATGGCTCTAATAGAAGTATATCTGGCAACAGAAGCAAAGGTTTTGTCATAATCTTCTCCCTCCTTCTGGGAGAACCCTCTAGCTACGAACCTTGCCTTGTATTTGTCCACGCTTTCTCTACTGCATGTTTGATCTTATAGACCCATTTTGAAGTTACCATTGATTTTTCCTTGGGTCTAGGCACGATTTCCCACACATCATTTTTCATGATAGACTAGTATTCTTTTGTCATGGCTTCTTTCCATTGTTTCTTCTGAGTCGCTTCTTCAAATGTGGTGGGTTCTTCATTTATAAGTTTTGTCATATATGCTGAATAGCTGGAGAATCTTTTGGGCTTTTTGCTTTCTTTGAAGGTCCACTTGGAGCTTTGAGTCTTTCTGCTTCTTGTAGAGTAGCTTCAAACCAAGTTGGACGTTTTCTGGTTTTGGGTACAATGACTAATTCAATGGGTTCACATGGTTGCATCGAATGATCAAGTTGTTATGGTTCTTCATTCTGACTTTTTGGAAGATAGGTGCTTTCTTCTTTAGGCTCTTCATATTCTTCTTTTTCCATGGATTCTTCTATAGATTTCTTGAAAGCCATCTTCTCATTGAAGGTTACGTCTCTGTTGACTTCAATCTTATGTTGTTCTAGAATATAGATTCTATAGGCTTTGGATGATTCACTGTATCCAACAAATATGCCCTTATTTCCTGAGGGTTCTAGTTTCTTCCTTTTATCCTTGGGGATATGAATGTAAACAGGGCACCCAAAGATTCTTAAGTGTTCCACATTGAGTTTCTTTCCTGAGAAGGCTTCTTCTGGAGTCATATCCTTCAATATGCGATGGGGACTTCTGTGCTAAACATATATTGTTGTCATGGTTGCTTCTCCCCATAAATACATGGATAAACCTTGATCATTCATTAGTGCCTTCAAGGTTTCCTCAATGGATCTATTCTTCCTTTCTGCTACACCATTTTGTTGAGGATTATGAGGAACGGTGAGCTCCCTCCTAATCCCTGTTGATTTGCAAAAGGAAACAAATTCCTTGGATGTGTATTCTCCTCCATTATCTCCTCTCAAAGTCTTGGTTTTCTTGCTTGTGAGGTTTTCTATTTCTGCTTTGAATTCTTGAAACTTGTTGAAAACTTCGTCCTTTGTCTTCAAGAGATATAACCAAGTCTTTCTTGAGTAATCATCTATGAAGGTTACATAATAAAGAGAACCTCCTAGAGATTTGACTGGCATCGGATCGCAAACATCTGAATGTATTAGATCTAGGATTTCCTTAGATCTATTATTGCTACCTGAAAATGGCTTCTTAATAGTTCTGGTATTCCTTCAACCATTTTCTCGAGGAAAGGTAATGCTTGATAGTTAAGATGAGCATACCGTCTATGCCAAAGTTCACCAGGATTGACTTCATCATATACAAGAGCTTCATCATTACTTTCTAGTAGTTTGTAATATGTATAATCTACCTTCACGAGTTCCAATAACTCTAGCATTCTCTATGCTGGAGTCTCTAGACCAAGATAGTACTTCACCATCTACAAAGGCTATTCTATTTGCTTTGTCTTCTAGGCAAGATATAGATACAAGATTCTTTTCTAGACCAGGTACATATAAGACATTGCTCAAATGAAAATTGTTACCTGATTTCAATTTGATGGAGATTTAACCAATTCCTTTGACTGGATAGGTGTTCTTGTCTCCAAGTTCTACCTTGTAGGATGTCTTCTTTTCATTCAGACTGGAGAGTTTGACCTAGTGTCCTGTCATATGCATGGAAGCTCCACTATCATTTATCCACATGTCATCTTCAAGAGTTCCTATAAGAGTTGAATAGTGTAGATGATCTATCTTTTCATTCATGATTTTTGTTGACTGATAGTTGGTCAAACTTTGACTTTGACTGATCAAACATTGACTTTGACCCAAAATCTCAACCTTGACATTTTTGTCTTTTGAGAGTGCCAATAGGTGCGTTGGACTATGGCGCACTAGAATATCTTCTCCTTGAGTAAGGTGTTCCATCATAAGGTGTTGGGCAAGAGTTTTAGGGTTTGCAACTACACCTGCTAGTAACCCTAGCGGCAATGCTTCAGTAACTGCACCTGCTAGAAACCTTAGTTGTGGTTCTTCAACGAGCTTGATAATCTTATGGCTTAGCTTCTTTCCAGTGGTTAGACTAACTGAAGGAGGTGTGGGCCCATAACCTATTAAAAAAATGGGTGTGCTCATTTCACCATAGACAATATAGCAATATTGTTGCCCAACCATATGCATAAAGGCCACTCTCGAGCACCTTAACCTTGACAGAGAGAATAATTCTGGTAGCAGGATCAATAGCCAACCAAGGCTAGCGCACCAAGCAAAGATAAACAAAGATCAAGCAAAAAGTCCAAGCCAAAAAACGAAATGCAAGTTGCAGCAGCTGCAGCTCCTCTCTAAACTTGCGCACCACTAGTCTTATGCAATTGTGAGTGAGTGAGTGACAAAATGAGCTCTAGCGCCCTCTATTTATACTGCTCCATCTTAACTGACTGGGCCGACTTCTCTTCCTGGGGGCTAATAACTCAATATTAATTATTCTATTAAGCTGACTTGTCTTCTAGGGTTATTATCCAAAGCTTTAGGGTTTCTCTTGCTTCCCGGAATATTATATTCTTGTCAAAGGTTACAAGTGGAGGTAAATACCTCCCGCAGCTACCATAATATCAACATGGGGTTCCATTTTCATTATCCTTGAAGTATTGAGCCTTTAGGATGGGTAGTTTGAGGAGACATAGGAGTGTCTTGAGTCATCTTATGTCTTGTCTCCTCATCTCTTATCATTCAATCTTCCGCTTTGAGTCAGTGTCCACCCCCATCCAGCAGGGATATGGTACCCGGTTCATTCATCTTGATCTTCTTAAGTCATCACTTCGCATTAAGGGAAGAGAGACATCATTTGCTCTTCTTTTTCAGCAGGTCATCTTGTATCGACTTCAACAACATCATCTACAAGTGACCCAGAAGTAGAGCACCTTAGTAGTCATTAGCCTCATTGGCGGTTATTTCGCATCCAACAAGGTTGAGCATCATTCAGTCGTGCTTGGATGATCTGTGCCACTATTCGACTTCAGAACATCTTTCATAGTGTCAGGTTCTGTTCATACCTTAGGACCCATTGAAATTATTAGTGGTGTTCCTTCGCATTTCACAGGTGTTTACATTATTGACATCTGATGAAGTGACTTTGTCCCTTGTGTCGACATCAACACATTTACCACGAGGAGGAGTTTACATTATCAGGTGGTAGCAGGTAACGGATTCAAATGAGACCCCTTGGTTTTCAACTTTTAGTGGGAGGATTATATATTTTGACTCCATGGCCCATTGGACAAGCTTTGGTACTACATGTCAGATTACAGGTTATTCTTTATCAACTTACAGGGCCTTCGCATCCTTCCACACAGTTACAGGGGTATTTTGGTACACATTCCTCAGTTCACAGAGCATCATTGGTACATCTTACAGAGTTCTCACAGGGCATCAATTTGATTATATAGACACAGAGATTCTCATGGTTCTCGACATCCCACAGGGGGATCCCGTCCCCTTGAGTCACCATTGTTAACCCCTAGATTTTCACCCTTGAAAATCTTGAGGGTTAAGAGCCAGCATGCAGCACTTTGGTTGGCATACTGAGATTTTCCCAGGGTTTTAGCACTTATGTTGAGCAGCTGGTTGGTTCACACACGAGGCAGGTACATGATCAGTACATGGTTGCTTAGTTCAGAGTCATAGTCTACTTGGTTTCCATGCATTTTTTAGAGAGATGTATACATACAGGTGTTGCTACTTTTTAGGAGGCACGGTTTGAGTGGGTCTCCTGGCAGTTTTGGGGTAGTTCAGAGCATACAGCATGAGTCCTTGCAGAAATTCTAGGCCCGATGACACTTTCCAAGCAACATGCAGGAACTTGCTATTTTTGGCAGGTTGTGATCCAGGCCCCAAATTCAAATTCCGAGAGCGCAGTATTGATCCTTGAGGCATCCAAAGGACTTTGCACCTTTTTCCGAATGATGTCACCATATTACTATTTTTAGCAGGTTGAGCATCAGGGCCCACATCACAATTCTGATTGCATATTTGGATCTGTTGCGAAAAGACGAGATCAATGAGTATGAAGTCAAGGGTATTCAAACGACTTTCTATTTTTGGTAGTATTTATGTGGCGGTGTCATCCCAGTCATCCTGGGTGATGTGGATAGTTTTTCTAAAAATAGGACCAGGAATCTATTTTTAGAGGGCCCTATATTTAGAGGATTCTATTTTTAGAGGACCCTATTTTTAGAGTTCCTATTTTTAGCGAGTCCTACTTTTCACTGCCTCTATACTTAGCAGGTCCAGTCATCGTCCACGCAGTGGTAAGTGGCATCCTCAGAGGTCAACATGTGGCAGTCCTTTAGTCAAATGTGGCATCCACCTAGGCTAGGGCGCATGTTTCCAATATTAGGGGTGGTCGCATGAGTTCATTAGAGTTATCTCCACCATGCTTAAGTCAACTAAACCTCCACTCTCCAGTTGACTTGGGTGCTTTTTCCACTCTCACTTCCACTCATCCTTTCTCCATTAACTCGCCTTCTTCTCTCTCATGTAGGTGTACGCATGGATAGTTGACTGGCATCATGTCTCAGTCAACTCAAACTAGTTTTCAGTTGACTTTCCTCATGCATACCATGCGCCTCACTTCACCCCTCTTCTCACTCACTTAGCTTCCCATTCACTCATTCATGCGCATTCAAACTCACACTCACACTCAGTCATCTCACTACTCCTCCCCACATCCACTTAGACTCTATTCTTACCCTCCTCATGCATCCCTCCTAAATCCCTCTCTCTCTCTCTCTCTCTCTCTAGTGGAGTGTCATTGAGCAAAGTAGTCATTGTATCGGTTGTGAGCTTGCCAACTATGGCGCAACCAACCCTCTTGTAAAGCCGAATCAATAAAGAAGCTTGTGTTTATTGTTCGAACCTCTCTTCTTAACAGTATTGTGGTGAATTTGCAAATCTGATATGTCATTTCTGAACTATTTACTGTAACGGTATCAAACCTTTGAGTACTTTTCTCTACTTTTTCCATTCTATTATCATTGTGCTAACTTTGCAAGTCCCCTCCAAGTGTGTTAGATCAACTTTTTCCACCGTTTTGGACTGCTTTACATGTTGTCCAAGGCAAAACAGCTCGGTGATTTTTGAGTTTTCAGACCTTAAATCAGCCACAAGGGCGCTTCATTGTGCCCAGGGAGTCCCCCAGAGGCTAGCAAGGCCTAGCCCGAACGGAGAGAGGTTTGGCATGTGACGTCTGGGGCTATTTCTCCTATAATTAGCCAAGTTTTTTACTACTGTCATAACCGGTTTATCAGACCAGGTTGGAGGGTAGAAATTTGTTCTAACAGGACCCATTTATTCAAGGAATTTGTGCAAGAAGTAAATTGCCCAAATTTGACAAGCTATGGACAAACTGTACCCAAGAAGAATCCAAAGTGATATCCAAATTACAAAAGACCAATGATGAAGAGAACCAAGCTCTTGCTACTCATGTGAGGAAAAGGAAAGAAAGAGGAAATACCAGTCCAAAGAAAACTAGAAGATCAGTTCCAGACCACAAGAAGGATGTATCTAAAATCAGATGTTCCACTTGCAATAAGTTGGGACATTTTGCCTATCAATGTCCTCAAGGGAAAGGGAAGAGAAAGCATCATGCACATGCAACAAATATGGAAGAGTCCACATCTTTGAAGAAGACAAAGGAATCAAAAGATGAAGAATATGTCTTTGTCTCAGCTCTCACATGTACTATCATTCAAGGAAGTGATATTTGGCTAGTAGACAATGGTGCTTCCAAGCACATGACCGGATTCAAAAGATCTCTTACAAAATTGATAGAAAAGAGTTCATCCCTTCAGGTGGAACTTGGGGATGATTCCAGTCATGCAGTCAAAGGAGTAGGAGAAGCCTCCTACCAGCTTGATTCAGGTAATTCTATCTCAATAAAAGATGTCTTGTTTGTACAAGGCTTAAAGAAGAATCTCCTTTCTATTTTTGCTTTAGAAGATAAAGGCTTCAAAGTAGCGTTTGTGGATGGCCAAGTTCTTCTATGGCCTAAGAGTTCAAGTATAGACTCGGCTACTGTGATTGGTGCCCAAGAGAGAGGATTGTATAAATTGAAGGGACACCCAAAACAAGCCCTTGTACATAACAATGTTAGCTCTAGTGAGTTATGGCATCGAAGACTTGCTCACATAAATTACAAAGCCTTACCAATTTTGAGCAAGATGGTCATAGGTCTACCAGAGATGCAAGTAGAACATGATGGAGTATGCAAAGGATGTGCACTTGGCAAGAATGCCAAGGGAAAATTTTCAAGCAATGACAATAGATCCAAAGGGATCTTGGATATCATACATTCAAATGTATGCGAACAGATGACGGTGCCATCTCTAGGTAATTTTTTGTACTATGTCTTTTTGTTGATGATTACTCACGTAAGACATGGATCTATTTCTTGAAAGCAAGAGATGAAGTTTTTACCAAGTTTCAAGAATTCAAGGCTTTAGTAGAAAATCTCTCTGGAAATAAGATTAAAATCTTGAGGTCAGATAATGGAGGTGAACACACCTCAAATGAGTATAAAGACTTTTGCAAAGAAGTCGGAATTAAGAGGGAGCTAACAACTCCCTACAACCCCTACCAGAATGGGATTGCAGAAAGAAAGTACGGATCGATTGTAGAAGCAGCTAAAGCAATGATCCGTGACCAAAACTTACCCATGCACCTATGGGCAGAAGCATTCACTACATTTGTATATGTCCAGAACAGAAGTCCTCATAAGATATCAGGGAACAAGACACCAAAAGAAGTATTCACCGGAAAGAAACCAAAAGTCAGCCACTTGAGAATATTTGGTTGTCCAGTGTACATACATGTTCCCAAGGAAAAGAGAACGAAGTTGGAGCCTTCAGGAAAGAAGGGCACCTTCGTTGGATACAGTGAGACTTCGAAGGCTTATAGAATATATATCCCCGTACAGAGACAAATTGAGATTAGCAGGGATGTTACATTTGATGAAGATGCAGCGTTCAGAAAATCTAGAGAGACTCACATGGATGAGGACAGAGAGGAGCAAGAGGCTCCAAGGGATACAGTAATGGTTGACTCTACTCTAGAAGAACACATTCCAGAAAATCAAAATGAGACGGTAGAGCCAGAGATACCTGTAGATCCACCCAGAGAAGTTACAGTTACCAGGAAGAGACCAGCATGGCTTCGGAACACTTTGCAGGAAGCTGAAGGACATGCAACTCCCAGAGGCTCTTTTAGAGAGAGCAAGAGACCACACAAGTTTTCCAGCTATATGGCAATGATGAGTAAAATCATTGATTCAGAACATTCCACTTTCGAGGAAGTTGCTAACAGCAAGTGTGGAAGGAAGCCATGATGGAAGAGTACCAGTCCATCATGAAGAATGATGTGTGGGAAGTGTTTCTGAGACCAGAAGGGAAGTCAGTGGTGACTTCCAAGTGGATCTACAAGATCAAGCATGCTGCAGATGGCAGCATAGAGAAGTACAAAGCAAGATTTGTGGCTAGAGGATTCTCCCGGAGAGAGGGAGAAGATATACATTTGCTCCAGTAGCAAAGTACACTTCCATCAAATCTATTATTGCTATTGTTTTCGTTATGGGATGGAAATTGCACCAGATGGATGTCAAGACAGCTTTCTTGAATGGTGTAATTGAAGAAGAAGTGTACATAGAGAAGCCACAAGGTTTTGTAATCCATGGGAAGGAGTCTCGTGTTTGCAAATTGAAGAAAGATTTGTACGGGCTTAAGCAAGCACCCAAGGCATGGTATGCCAGGATAGACAGTTATCTTATGAGCTTGGGGTTTACCAAGAGTGATGCAGATCCCAACCTTTACTACAAGGTTGAAGATAGTTGCCCATTGATCTTGGTATTATATGTGGATGACATGTTTCTTACAGGGGATGAGAAGCTCATAGAGGGTGCAAGAGGGAGCTCACTTCAGAGTTCGAAATGAAGCATTTGGGTTTGATGCACTATTTCTTGGGATTAGAGGTGTGGCAAAGGCCAGATGAGATTTTCCTTAGCCAATAAAAATATAGAGTTGAGATCCTGCAGAGATTCGGGATAATGGACTGCATGTCCATGACCTCAGGAAGGTCTGAACTGATCATCTCCTCATGAATACCTGTCCACCGAGCAAGGTCCTGCAAAGGCAAACAGATACACTCCAGAAGGTTTATATTTTAGGCTTTTATCTTTTGCCAGCTACTTTTCCTCTCTAGGCCTTTAGCCCCTTCTTCCCGTGAAATAAGGTACAATCCCTTCTCGGGTCAATACACTCGAAAATCCCAAAAGATAAGGAGACAACATGGAAGAAGTGTGGAAGGTGATAAGTATGATAGGGAATGGACGATGACTCTTCAAGGAACCCCCCAGTAGCACCTTATTCCCGAGGGTGACCAACTTACTAGGATAACTTGACACCCACCAGGTTTAAATAAGGCTAAGAGCATAAATTCCAAGCAAACATTCTGAAATCAAGAAAGATTCTTTACAACATGTTCAAAATGCTTCAAATATTAGAGTGACACTTACCATGATACATGGACTCATTACCTAATGGAGCAAGACCCATTACCCTCTCGGACCAGGCCGGTGTGGTGGTTGTTGTTGCCAATGATGTGTAGAATGCATCAATGAAAAGAAGGGCCCTCTGGGACTATGCTTTTCCCATCCAACTCTCGAAACTCCATGTTTGCTACTTGTGGGCCTCGAGACATGATCTCCTTAGTTACCCCTAGGTTGGGGGTAACAGGCCCAGCTAAAGTGATGCCTTTCTCATTTGTCACTCACTCACTCACTCAGCCACCTCACTCAAGAAGAAGGTGCATGTTTGAGGCAACTAGAAGACGCAGCTACTGCAGCAATTGGGGTTTGTCTTGGTCATTCTTGGTGGTTTCTCTTGTGCCTTATCTCTAGGAAGAGGTGTGCTGGCTTTGTATGGTGCTATTGTTGCAATTGTTTGGTGCACTACCTTTGTCTAGTGTGTTAGTCTTGTATTAGGGGTTCTTCATTATCAGGTTACTCTTGTGAAGAAGAGCTTGTTCATGGTTTGATTGTATTATCGGAAAGAATCTATCTAGGAAAGGTTGGCTAAGTTCTGCCCAGAATTTTCTGTGAGAAATTTCTAAATTGTTCTTGCTGTACAATTTCCTCAGAAGCCTCAATAAAAAGCCCCTCCTTTGTTGGTTTTCCGCACACTGGAGTTTCCAGGGTATATTTGGTGTCCTTCTGTATTATGTGCTTGGTTTTGTCGTTAGTTTGTTGTTATATAACTCAGTTGTAGGTTATTAGCATAATTTTCAGATTTATATCAGCAAGTATAAATTTCTAAGTTTAGTAAATTATTGGCTATAATTTCATATATTGAGTTAAGAGAAAATAACATGGTAACAGAGCTCAACCTCTGCTAAGTTTCTTGTTGTGCAAACCAGGAAATGTAAATCAACAAGTGAGACGTATAACCAGAGAAAGTGGGGCAACCGGAGGAGCTGACTCAAATGGTTGGCCTAAGGTTCGAAGACAAGCTAGAGGGTGCCTCAAACTTCTGTCCTTGGAGGGAGCGTATAGGCTTGGTGCTGGAGGAGAATGGGCTATTGGAATTCATTGAAGGGAAAGCAGTCCCTCCAGTTGATCCAGCACAGCTAGCAGCCCACCTCAAGAGGGATGTAGAGACGAGGAGGATTGTTGTGGATGGAGTCAAAGACCACATTATTCCCTATCTATCTGGCAAGAAGACAGCCAAGGAAATGTGGGAGGCCCTTGT
>WSFP011463651.1:0-18598 GCA_009831015.1 Picea engelmannii
CTTCAAAAAATTGTGTTAGTATTTTTTAATGATATACTAATCTATAGAAAGTCTTGGGAGGATCATGTGTGACATGTTGACAAGGTGCTACAACTACTAAAGGAGCAACAACTATATGCAAAACCATCCAAATGTTTCTTTGGAGTGAAGGAGGTAGAGTATTTGGATCATATTGTATCTCATGAAGGTGTTACGGTAGACCCTAACAAGATTAAGGCCATGATGGACTGGTCGATTCCCAAAACATTGAAGAATCTTAGAGGATTTGTGGGTTTGACAGGTTACTACCACAAGTTTGTTCGACACTATGGAAGAATAGAAGCACATTTAACGACACTAACTAAGAAGGATGCATTTTCATGGATTCCAGAGGAAACTAAAGATTTTGAACAACTTAAAGAGGTGATGCGCAAAGATCCTTTCTTGACCACTCCAGACTTCACAAAAACCTTTATTGTGGAATGTGATGCCTCGGGAAATGGAATTGGTGTTGTCCTAATGCAAGAAGGAAGGCCCCTGGATTTTGAAAGTCGACCACTCAAGGGAAAGGACTTACACAAACCCATTTATGTGAAGGAAATGATGGCAATACTACATGCATTGAATAAATGGCATCCTTACCTAGTAGGTAGGCACTTCAAGGTCAAAATAAATCATTATAGTCTTAAATACTTCTTGGAACAAACACTATCTTTAGAAGAACAACAAAAATGGGTAACCAAGATATCGGGTTATGATTTTGAAATCCTCTATGAAAAGGGGAAGCAAAATGTTGTGGCAGATGAACTCTCAAGAAAGGATGAAGATGTTGAGGCCTTTCTCTGTTCTATCTCGATCATCCAACTCGATTGGATAGTAGAATCAAGGGATAAATGGAAGAATGACGAAAAAGTGTGGACTCTCATTCAAAGGTTGCAACAGGATTCTAGTGCATCAGATACATTTACATGGAAAAATGATTCACTATGGTACAAATATTGCTTATATTTATGTAAGAAATCCTAACTCAAACAAAAGGTATTATTGGAATTTCACACCTCTCCAGTAGGAGGGCACTCAGGATTTTTTAAAACCTACCATAGATTCAAGAAGGATTTTTTGGGGGATGGCCTTAAAACTGATGTTCAAAGGTTTGTGGCAAAATGTTTGGTTTGCCAACAAAATAAGGTGGAAACAATTATGACCCTAGGTATTTTACAACCATTATCCATCCCAAGTCAATGGTGGGAGGAGGTTTCCATGGATTTCATCACAATTTTACTGAAGTCTGAAGGAATAAGTGTCATAATGGTGATTGTTGATAGATTGACCAAGTACGCACACTTTTGTGCACTCTCTCATCCCTTCAAAGCTAGTATAGTTACCACCACATTCATGGAGATAGTTCAAAAGATACATGGAAGCCCAAAGATTATTGTAAGTGATAGAGATCCCATATTCACTGGACATTTTTGGAAAGAATTATTTTCTTGTTTGGGTACTCAATTGGCTCATAGCTCATCCTATCATCCTCAATTTGATGGACAAACCGAGATAGTGAAAAAATATCTGTAAGGATACCTTCGTTGCTTTGTCTCTAATAAACAAACACAATGGTTGAAATGGTTACCCTTGGAAGAATGGTGGTATAACACTTCCTTTCATACTGCAACAAAAATGACACCATTTATGGCACTCTATGGATACCACCCTCCTTCCATCACTTATTCTCTAAAAGAAAAATCTAAGGTTCAAGCAGTGGAAGATCACATCGAGCATCAACAACAAGTTCTCCAAATCTTAAAGGACAACCTGACCATGGCACATAATCACATGAAACAGCAAGGAGATAAACATCGTAGTGAAATAAGTTTTGAACTAGGGGATTATGTGTTTTTAAGACTACAACCATACAAACAGATGTCCCTCAAGCAAGACAAAAAGGATAATAAATTATCACCAAAGTACTATGGCCCTTATAAGGTGTTGCAAAATATTGGTACTATGGCATACAAATTGGAGTTGCCTGCATATTCATGAGTACACCCAGTTTTCCATGTTTCACTCTTAAAGAAGGTTATAGGCGACAAGATCCCAGTTCAAACTATATTGCCAGAACTTGACGAGGAAGGAAAAAACATATTGGAGCCTAAAGCCATCACTGACACAAGAGTTCGCCAACTGAGGAATCGATCCATTTCAGAGTATCTCATTAAATGGAGGAAACTACCGATTGAAGATTCCAGTTGGGAAGATGATTCTTTTATACAGAAGCATCCCAAGTTACTGAAGCGTTGCAGAAAAAACTTGTCTCAATGGGAGGGGCATGTTAAGCCCTAATATTGGCTCATTACCCCTTAATTTGGGCATATTACATTAGTAATGTTATTTTATTTATGTCATCTTTATTCCATTAATTGTAATTATACCTCCTAGTCTCCTATATATACCAAGGAGACATTTTCATTTGGAATCATATTGGAATTGTACATTTATGTGGCAATAAGGAGCTTGCCCCCTCGAAGAGGATTATTATCTGAATTTCTCTCTTTTTCAAGGCATTGAGTACTTATCCTGAGGTTTTTCTATGCTATATTGATGTTTGGTTCTTAACATTGTCTGCAAGCTGAAGAAAGCCTTATATGGGTTGAAACAAGCTCCTAGTGCCTAGTATTATAGACTGGATAAGTATCTTCAAGACAAAGGGTTCAAGAGAGGAATAGTTGGCAACAATCTATATATTAAAACAGAGGGTAATGATTTGTTTATCGTGCTGGTCTATGTAGATGACATCATCTTTGGAAGAAATAATGCTTCATCAATACAATTGTTTGCCTCTGCCATGTAGTCTAAATTTGAAGTGTCTATGATAGGGGAACTTTCATTTTTTATTGGTCTGCAAATTACTCAGAAATCTAAAGAATTATTTCTTTCTTAGGAGAAATATTTAAGAGAAATGTTGAAAAGGTTTCAAATGGAATATTCTACACCTATGAGCACACCTATGGTCATTGGATGAACGTTAAGAAAGGATGATGACTCAACTGATGTTGATCAGAGTTCCTATAGGTCTATGATAGGTAGCCTATTGTATATCACAACATCTCGTCCAGACATAATGCATGTTTTTGGAATGGTAGGAAGGTATCAGGCTGCACCTAAACAGAGTCATTTTTTAGCTGTCAAAAGAATATTCATATACTTGAAAGGAACAATGAAATATGGCCTATGGTATCCTAGGAATCATAATTTTCAATTTTCAGTCTATTGAGATGTTGATTGGGCTAACTACGTGGATGAAAGGAAAATAATGAGTGGAGGTGCATTCTTCTTAGGATATTCTCTTGTATCATGGTTGAGCAAGAAGAAAGGTTCCATTTCCTTATCAACTACAGAATATGATTACATTGCAGTGACCACTTGTTGTAACTAAGTATTATGGATGATTCAGACACTTGAAGACTTGGAGGTAAAATATACAACACCAATCACAATTCATTATGATAATACTAGTGCAATCAGTGTGTCAAAGAATCTTGTATTTCACTCTGAGACCAAGCATATACCCATCAAGTATGACATCTTGAGGGAACAAGTGACCAACAATATTGTTTCTTTGCATTATATTCCATACAAAGATCAGATTGTTGATATCTTCACTAAACCTCTTGCAAAATCTCAATTTGAGTATTTACACCAGAAGTTGGGTGTGACCCCACTATCAACCTAAGAGAGTCCATCCTATCAGGGGGATTATGTGATGGTTGAATATCTGATACCTCTAAAAATTACTACAACAGCTTAGGGGGAGCATGTTTTCTTTGACATTGATGTCAAAGGGGGAGAAAAGGTGTGGTCTGGATGCTACACTTGGAGGTCTAAGTAGAACAATGCAATCTTTCAGGGTTTCCATCAATGCCAAAGGGGAAGATTTTTGGCATGTTTATAGGTAGAGTGCAATTTTCATTGATGGAAAGAACAAAAGAAATGACGAGACCCAAATTCATCAGAACTCGTAGAAGGATCAAAGGTCGAGGCCTTTTCCACTTAGAAATTCTTCCAAGATCATGCTATAAATTTTGACCGTCCATTGAGAGAGGACATGTGGTGAGAGATCAACATTTCACTGACTCACAGAACGGGAAATCAAATATAGGATAAGCAAGAATTCACGAAGTCCAAGTTTTTGATTTCATCATCGTCGTTGGATCACAAAAGGTTGTAGGTCGTCGATCTGGAGTGGGTTTTGGAAAATCGGGAGTCAGGAGAAGGGAGTTGAGTAGTCCTCCAACTCCATGAAATGAGAATTCTCAATGAGATTTGAGTCATTGGATCTAGAGGACACATGGAGGGAGATCAACATTTCGATGACTCGCAAATCAGGAAAGTCAAAGGTAGAGTTGCAGGAACTTGCAAAGTCTAAGTTTGCGAAGAGGAGATCTCAACCATTGGATCAAGGACTAATCTGATTCATTAGATCATCTTGAAGTGGAAGGACAAGATAAGCTAGAAAATCAGCATTGCAGAAAGATTGATCCATTGATCTAAGAACATGATCGACGAACAACAATTAGGTTGGGTCTAAGTGTTGCGAGGATTTTATTGTTCGGGGATTGTCTCTTTGGAAGAATTCACGACTTGAAAAGTCAAAATACCTGAAGCCCTGAAGTGAATGAGGATCCACGTCAGCGAGGACATGTGGCATAATCAAGCAATGACAAGTGTCAAGTTGATTCAACATTTTAGGTACATGTAAATAAAAAATGAGTGACACATGGAAGCTACTAGGGTCATGACACATCATCAAATGATGTCACTCCGGGGGTTTTACTTTGGGAGATTTAACACCATCACTTGCCCAAATTTTTTAAGTCCCTAAGTGGTTTGGGGCTATCTATGATCGAGGAGGAAAGGTGGTAGGAGATCCACAAATTCAAAAGTTTTGTGAATGGGGAGAACGTAAAAATTGCCAAAAACAAATCTCGGTCGTTGATAGTCAAGGGGAGTACATGTCAAATGATCTGATATTTCAGAGAAATCACACTTAAGGATTTCTAGTTGAGACTTGAGAATTCTGAACCTCGAATACCCAAAAGGATCGTGACCCTCAATCCAAAAGGGACACGTGTCGTTGGATCGTGGACTCTGGGTGAAATGCTTTGGGAGCAAGCGAAGTTTGAGAATCAAAACTCCCAAAGCCCGAAAGGTGAAATTGATCTCATCCATTGGTTTGGAGGGCCACATGTCACCTGATCGTTGATACTAAGAATCGTGCATGGACAAAGGAAATAAGGAAGATCCGTCGATTGAAGAGGACAAATTTCAGTACATCTTCCATTCCTGAAGATATCTAGTCAGCAGCAATAGGGTTTGAGATCTGAAACTCCCAAAGCCGAAATCACGAAGTAAATCTCAACTGTTGATGTAGGAAGGTGATATATGGTCTGCAGACTTGAGCGATATATCTGAACCATCCATTTAGGCACATCGTTAAGATCATCAGATCAACGGTTTTGCTCCATTGCTAGGCCAAAACATGGTCGGGTCTTTATTTTTCGTGAGCGAGCCACAATTGAAACCATGGTTTTGGAGAAAGGATGCGTGGAGGTTTCTAGTGAATTGCAGGGAAAAAAGAGGATTTCTCTAAAACTTCCTATGGCCGCACCCACAATCACGTGGTCACATGAAGCTCATAGCCCAAGGTCATATCATGAAACAATGCTAGTGCTCACTAGACAAAAATCAGGAAGAACCCTTTTGGAAGGGGCTTAGAAGCTAAAGAAGCCATAATTGACTGGTTGTAACCTCTAGAATGAAGTGATAGTATCTGCTAGAGAATTTGACGATTTTTAGTGTGATCACCAGAGAAGATGAAGAGTCTCGAGGTAATTGCCAGTGAACTTAAGATTCATCATTTAGACAATTGAAAGATGGAAATGCATCGAAGAATGTAACTTCCAAAGAAGCTGAAGAATCTCGGGATAATGATCACTGATGATGAACACATGGAGTGAATGGCCAAAGAGGATTAAGAGTTTCCATGATGATCAGGTAGAGGACTCAATGTGAGAAAGAGATGCATAACAGAGAAGTGAGGTGATTATGTTGGTTAGCTATGCAGTGGTGAGGAAGAGACACAGTGAACAACCTGTAGGGAAGAATAGTGATGCAATGAAGAGAATGCAAAGGCATAGCACATAGAAGAGAGATGGTGCATAGAGCATTAAATGCAAAAGAACAAAAAGCGCAGTGTAGGCGAGTAGAGAGACACTGATGCAGGCAAAGTAGAGTAGTGTAGCAAAACAATGATGAGACTAAAAATCCATAGATAAATGTTGTATCACTATGATAAATTCAATAAAGGAAAAGATTTATATTTCAGGGTGGTAGGGAGGTGCTAGGGAGGACTAGTGTCCTCAAAGTTTCAAGTGGGTGCTTGAACACAGGGAGGTGTAGCTTCCATTTGGTTGCAGCCATAAAAACCAAGGTGGCAGAGTGGTGAAAGGGAGAAATATTGTTCTCTGTTATACAGGTTGGTTTCTGTGTGACTAGAAGTTGGTTCTTCCATATAGTTGGTGTTGGAACACTCAGGGAGTTGGTGCTTCCTTCTAGTGGGTGCTAGAGAAACCAGAGAGTTGGTGCTCTCAGCAAGTTTATTCTTGTAAAACAAAGGTTGTAGACTCAAGAAGAGTTAGAGCTCATAAGAATGATAATGTAAAAAAAATATATATTACTCATCATATCAAGAAGAGGAGGTTTTTCCATTTATGGGTTTCCTCAAGAAATACGTGTCTCTGTATATTTCATGTGTGTGATTGATGTTGAATATTCTATTTCTTACTTCCCTTATTTATTGTGATCATCGTTGAGTGTTCTTTAAAGAGTCTAAAATGGGCATAATTGTTTAAGCACAGTAACAACTTATTCACCACCCCTCTCAGTTGTTCAACACATACATACTATTTTCCAAATTTATTCCTTTCATCTCCCCTATCCTTGTTTGGTCATTGGGATTTTCTACACTAGAAAATGTTGTACCTTACCTTGTGGAAAGAAGGGGCTAAAGGCCCAGAGGTCAAAAGTAGCTACAAAGAGTTAAAATCCAATGTTGAAACCTTCAATATACTTCTCTTAGGGATTCCCAAGAAAGAAGTGAAAATATTCTCAGTAAGAAAAGGGGACCCATAATATAGCATAAACAGTCAAGGCACTAGTTGATGGATATGAGGTATCATCATGAGCCGACCTATTATGACCATGGGAATGTAGCGGTATGACACTACCACCTATATGGTTACCAAGCTATGGTAGTGTCTCTTGGTCGTATAGCTAAGAGAAAGGGTGTCTCATCACGAGCCAACCTTCTCATTTCCATGAAATGTTTGTGGATAACACTGTCACCTATGGTCATCAAGCCAAGAAAGTGGCCCTCAACTATTTCCTTGAAGCACAAGAGAAAAAGATCAAAAGAAATAAAGCTAAGAGGAAAAGTCAATGAATGAGCTAGCAAACAATTTCATTCATGACAAGGTGCAACCCACCCTCTATAAATGCAACCACGAGTAAGACTTTACAATCCCTATTATTACATGCACCCCATGCCCAAATATCTACCCCATGCTACCTCATACACTTACATGACTTGGATAATATCCCACCTAGGAAACTACCTAAACTTAGGAGAGGTTAAACCATTAGGACACCCCGAGACCTTCTCCAAACCTAAATTGTCAAATTGCATAATGTCTTTGAGCATTTTCTTAGGTTAAGGGAGGTTTGATGCACATGTTTGGGTAATTTATTTATTAGATGTGATTTACATGATATGATCTCTATGAATTATGAACCCTAGAGGGCGTCATTTGTGTTGATGGAGGACCTTGCCCAATGGAAAGGTACACATGAGGGAATGATTAGCTCAGACCTTCATGGGTGATTCAATCCCACTGATGGATGTTGAAACCCCAACCAAGGGTATGAAGAGATTGAATATTTACACGAGGAGAAAGAAGGATGTTGCCTTTGGTGGCACCCTGGCAGACCTAGACCCAACGGACCTTGCTCTTCCCGCATAGGAGTTATCCCTTGAGGGCCCTGGAAGTCACCATGATATCCCTAGACATCATATAGAGATATGGTGTCATATTGGATGACATTTATGAGGCATTGGGACATGTGAGCAGGGTTTTAGTCCTTTGGAGGCCCAATGTTTCACCTTCCCTTCCTAGTGTTCCATACTCGGGGATCAATGTCACCCTAGAGGGGCATGACGTCAGCCCTGGAGTGATTATTAAATGAAAATTAATTTTGTTTTTTCCATAATTAATTTGTGTAAAAAAATGGCGAGGTTGTCCCAGTAATTATGAACTGAAATTAATTTCAGGTTAAATTTTGAACAAATAAGCAGAAAGTGACATTCATTTTCGTCACAACTTGTCATTTGAGACAAGAGGTCTAATTTTTTTTCCCTAATAGGGTTATTGGATGAAATTGTGAGGCACCACTCTTCTTTAACGTTGATTTTTGCAACTTGGATCAATTTTGGAAGTTTTATGGTGATCTTGCATGGTATTCTCATGATTATTCTTGGTGAAAGTAAGTTGAATATGCATTTTATCATCTATTGAATGGTTTATTGCATGTTTTATTTTCTCATACAATATTATGAAATTGCATGGTGTATTTAATGCTTGAAGTAAAAAAATTAATTTGCTACTTTCTTACTTTTTATTTGCCAAGCTTTTTATTATATTTATCTAGTAACTAGTGAAACCCTAAAGCCCTAAATTTCTAGCACTCTAAGGGTTTTGTACTTGGTTATTGTTGCATAATTTTTACTCCATAAAAAGGATAAGGAGAGCAAGGTGCTAGGGCATAGAATTTCCTACACCCTAGCATTTTGTCTCTTGATTTCAAAGCCTGGGAGGACTTAAGTTACTACTTCTCCTATACATTTTCTCTCTTAGACTTTTGTGCATCATCATTAATTTGCATCCTTAGAAGAAGCAATCGTCCTTGAATCCATTACCCTTGAAGGCACTAGTCCTCTTCTCTTACTTTTCGACAAATCACAACTCAAACTCTTTCACTTCATACTCTACTAATTTGCTAACCTAGTCTAGAAATACTAACATATAATTTGTTGCTATCATAATCACTACTACAACTATCATTTTTCAGCTTATCTCAGCCTACTAACCATCTAAGTCATCCCAGAATTTGTATAAGGAAATGTACTATCAATAAGTGTTAAAGTGTATCTTTAAATGTCTTTATAGAGTGGTAATGTTGAAGTTGTTACCAATTTCATAGCTACTATTATAACCATTGTTGCAGCCCCTAACAACTCTAAAATCATCCATGAAACCATTGGGAATTTATACTAAGCAAACAATAATCATTGGATATTGAAGTAGTGTCTTATTGCTTTATTACAATACTTTGTGAAGTGGTTTTCACTGTTGTTGTTGATTAATTGGGTTGGCTTTAATTGATTTCAACCATTGAAGTAAGTCTGATAGCAAATTCTAGTAGCCCCAACAGTATGATTAAGGAACTTTAGTTTGATTGATGTATAATTGTATGAATTTTAATAGATTACCAGGTAAGACTATTCTAGATGGACATTACATGTCATTCCATTTTCAGTGATATGCGGAACATCACATAACTCCTCACTATTAGATATTTATCTCTTGGTGAAGTGGAAAACCCTCATGAGTTATCTAGAAGGTTAAAGAAGTCAAATTAATTCTAGAAGCTCCTAGAATAAGTTGACTAGTCAAGTGGATGAAACTAGTAGTTAGTCATGGGTTAAGTTGTTGAAATAAGAAAATAATTAAAAATAATTTAGTTGCAACTAGAAGTGGAGAATTTATTATTTGTAGAAAAGTGAGTTAGAAGTGGACAAGTGGTTAGAAGTGGGTTAGACCTAAAATAAGGAAAGTGGGTTAATTTGGTTAGAAGGTAACCCCTTGAGGAGGCTACATGGAAGTATAAATAAGAGAGAAAGGCTCTCCCATTAGCACCTATTGAATATCATTGAATATATATTTTTTGAAAGGTTATTTAGGCAGGTATTATTGATAGAGAAAAGTGTGGCATAAAAAGTGCAACAGAAAAAGTGCGGCAGAAAAATCACAATAGGAAAACTATGAAAAAAAAAGTGAGGCAGAAAAATCATTGTAGGAAAACTGCAACAGAAAAAGTGCAGCATAAAAACTATGGCAGGAAACGTGTGGTAGAAAAAGTTCATAAGAAAAATCGCAGCACAAAATGTGCGGTAGAAAAACCGTAGCAGAAAAAGTGCGGTAGAAAAATCGTGGTAGGAAAATCACGATCGAAAAATCGTGACAACAAAACGCTACAAGAAGCAAAAAAGTATTCTTTTCATATGTGTAGTGTTGAATTTATGAATCCGGTTTAGGGTTTTCCTTGTAAATCTATTGGATTCCCTCTTGGAAGTTTAGATCTTGTTGTAGAGTTGTTCTAAGGTAGATCTACTGAATTTTAGTATTGGTTCATGTTTGAGGGATTTTGGTTGAGGTATGTTGCTGAAGTTATTGATACAGATAGAGGTTTTATAGCAGTGAGGTTCTAGAAAATGGTTTTAGGTACATACTTGTGGTATAGTTTTTGAGGTATATGTGATTAGATCAGATTGGTTGATGAGTATATAGTGACATGTTTCTTACTGACAGATTTGACAGAACAGGTTGTGACAGTGACATATTCAGTTTCTACATTTGGCACTTATATTTCAGGGCGGTTGGATGGAGCAAGGATAGGTGGTTGTATCCACCTTTCGGTTGTAGTTGGAGAACATAGGGGGTTGTAGCCTCATTCTAGTTGTAGCCATAGAATTGCGGAGTTGGAGATTCCCTCAAGTTGTAGCCTAAAAATAGGGGGTCGGAGCCTCCTTCCAGTTGTAGCTGGAAAACAAAGAAAGTTGGTGCTTCCAATTAATACAATTCTTAAAGACAATTAATAAAATGAATTGCATGGTTTTTGCCCACATTGTGTTTCCACATAAAAAATAATGGTGTACTATGTGTGTGTACGATTTTTCATTTGTCCATGGTTTATTTAATCTGCACTTATTGGATGATAATTATATATTGATAATAAAGATAAATAACCCTTTCATACTATGGTTAAAAGGATGAAAAATCTCTATTACCAATTCACCCCCCCTCTTAGTAATCCAACAATTGGTATCAGAGCAGGTTCCTTTAGAATTCAATTTAACCACTGAAAGGTAGATCATGGAGAGAAACAATATGTATAAAAGTGGAATACCTGAGTTTGATGGACAAAAGTATGTAGTCTAGAGCAGAAGGATGAAAACATATCTATAGGCATAGGGATTTGAAGTTTGGAAATAAGTTGTAGATGGATACAAAGAACCAGTAGTTCCACCAACAAATGACAATGGAAAGAAACTCAGTCTAAATAATTCAAAAGCCACAAATGCACTTATGAATGGTCTTTGTGATTTGGTATATACCAAAGTTATACATTGTATCTCCACTAAAGATATTTGGGACAAACTTCAAAATATTTATGAAGGATATTCAAAAGTCAAAGAAGCAAAGCTTCAAACTTACAGAGGTTAATTCGAACAACTAAAGATGAAGGAAGATGAGAATAGTGCAACTTAATTCTTATGAGTTGATGAAATAGTGAATGCAATCATATGATTGGGATAATAAATTGAACAATATATAATTGTTCAAAAGGTACTGAGATCTCTTCCAATGAGATTTGATCCTACTGGAATACAAGAAAGAGCAGACCTAGACTCAATATGCATTGAAGAATCACATGGAATATTCATAACCTATGAAATGAGAACTCAACATAAAAATTATGGTATAAAAGAAGCAGCGTTCAAAGAATCCAAAAGGTCAAATCAAAGGGAAATAAAAAATAAAACGAATATAGAAACAATAGTGACATCTCGTAAGATGATGAAGAAGTGGCCAACTTTGTCAGAAGATTGAAAAAGGGAACCGATGATAGATATAAAGGTAAGCTTCCATTGATTTGTTTTAATTGTGATGGTATTGGTCATTTTTCTAACAGACGTCCTCATAAGAAAAATAAAATAAATTATGAAGACAATTCAAATAGAAAACAAACATACAAAGGAAAAATAATAAAAAAGAAAGTCTTCAAGAAAAGTGTATGCACCAAGAAAGAGAGCTCCTCATCAGATGAAGATGAAGTCAATGAAAGTGAGGCAGAAAGAGTTATATTCATGGAAATAAAAGATTTCAATAAAGAAGACACCAAAGAAGAATATGAAGACGCAGAAGTTGACTATCGAGAATAATTGTTGAGTTCTATAGAAGTTATAAAAAGATAAAAGAAGAAAAAAAATAAGCTCCAAGTAGAACTAGACAAGAAATAAGACACTCAAGAACTAGAGCAAATGATCACTGAATTCAATTTTAAAATAGAATAAGATAAAAGAATTGAGGAATCACTCAAAGAACAATTAGAATAAAGAGACATGATCATTGGAAATTTGGAAGCAGAGATTGTCACATTGAGAAATGATCTTCAAAAAAACAATATGCAGAACAACTCAAAAGTTTTGGATGACATTATCAGCAGTCAAAGGCCTACTTATTACAAGTCAGGACTTGGATATGATCAAACAAAAAATGGATAAATATCCAAAATGGAATATCAAGAAACATATCCAAAAATCTATGCAGAAACGGTCAGAGGGGATAGGAAGTTATACAAGTAATATCATAGGGACACTCCTCCACTAAGAATATTCATATTTCAGAATCAATGACAGTTAGAAACAAACAGGTCTTAGGAAGAAGAAGGATTTAGAAGAGTAAATTCTTTCAGAATATCTTCAACTCCCAGGTATAAAACTACCTATTTTGGTTTATGTTATGCATGCAATAATTTTGGACATAAAGTTGTAAATTATAGATCTAATAGAAGGAACATAAATAAGTTTGAAAGTCATACACAAAATGCTTATCCATTAAGGCCTAGTGAAACACAGAGAATAAGATACAATAGGTTTGAATCATGGAGCACTGAAGTGGAATGCTACAAGTGCAAAAAATTTGGACACATGGCCAAAGATTGTAGAATGACAGTCCCTCATAGAGAATCACAACAGAATAACAACAGTCATAGACAATAACCTCATAAGAGAACATGGATAATAAATAAAAATTAGTATAGCAATGAAGAATGCAGACTCACTCTACAAGATAAGCATAAGAAATGTGGTGTAGTATTCATATATAAAATAGTATGCAGAAGAAAAATATTTTAGCTAGAAATAGTAGATAAGAAATGATATAATCAAAACAATACCAGAATAATAACATAATAACACTAGAAAGAGAACTTTGATTATTTATAGAATTGTTCACTTGCGTCTTCGAGGGGGAAACCTCCAGCAGAGCATACCTCTATTACAATAATATCCAAGAATATATTTATCATACCCTCTACTTCTATTTATACTCTATATATCCAAAAGAACAATCTAGAGGAATATCCTTCTTGAACAAGAATCTTCTATTAGGTATTCTTACATTTGACTTATTCTTCCTTATTTCTAGGCCTTATTAATATTGGATTTTATTAAATGAAATTATATTATTCTACCTACGTGAGGGGTTAGGAAGGTTAGGTCCCTAAAATTCCCTCCTCCTTGAAGAACAACCTTCTCCTCCAGGCTTCAGATGAGAGAATTGTTATAAAATGGTGGTTGGATCCCAGGTGGCACATTATAGAGGTGTATATTTCCATTGGACTAATACTTCCTAGATGGTGCGCTGATAGAGACGATGTTCTCTTTGGGACAAGACTGCTTGTGGCTACAACCATATGGAACCTTCTTTATCCAACTCAGTGAGACTAGTTTTAGTTTTTCACTTAGTTCCAATCACCTTCTTTAAGCAAGAAACATGAAAAACAAGATGGATCTTCGACTGAATGGGTAGATCTGACTAATAGGCCACCAATCCCACATGCTTGAGAACTAAATAAGTACCATAAAATTTGGGCACAAGTTTCTGACAGTGTTGAAATTTGAGTGAAGTCTTCTTATACGGTTGTAGTCGAATAAATACATGGTCCCCTTCAACAAAATGGCATTCGAAATTACCTTGATATTCTTTTTTCTTCAGGCGATTTTGAGCCATGACCAAATTTTCTTTGAGGGCACGAAGAATAACTTTGCAAACTGTAATATTTTTTTCAACCTCTTAAACGTTCGAGACCCCTGGAATATAGGAGAGAAATGAGGGGGGATTTTGGCCATATACTTCTTCAAAAGGATTCATGCGATTAGTTGTATGGTAAGATGTGTTGTACCACCATTCAAATAGGAGTAACCAATGAGCCCATCAATTTTTCCACTCATATGAAAAACACCTCAAATATGTTTCCAGAAACATTTTGACAACTTTAGTCTAGCCATTCGTTTGAGGGTGATAGACAATGCTAAGATGCAATTGGGTTCCTTGTAGCTTGAAAAATTATTTTAAAAATTGCTAGTGAAAGTGGGGTCTCTGTCAAAAAACATAGAATTAGTCATGCCATGAAGATTGAATATATTATACATGAATATTTGAGCCACTGTGGGGGCTTTGAATGGGTGTTGAAGAGCACAAAAATGATCATATTTGGAGAGACGATCTACTACCACCACGATGATTGACTTATTTCCTAATTGAGGTAAGCCCGCAATTAAATCCATAGAAATATCTTACCAAATAGTATGGGGAATTGGAAATGGTTGGAGTATGCCTCAGGCTTTGACAATTTATCCCTTGTTGCATTTACATACCTCACATTGAGACACAAAGGTGTGGATCTCTTTTTTCATACCCTCCCATAAAAAGGAATGTTTGACCCATTCATAGGTTTTGGTAAACCCTGGATGCCCGACTGTGGGTGAGGAATGAAGTTCAGAAAGCACAGTGGATTTAAGTTGGGACTTCTTTCATAAATACAAATGTTCGTTGTAGAAAAGATATTCATTATGCCAAGAGTACCCTGGAGAAACTAAAGAATTATGTTGCAATTGGTGGAGCAGGGTAGAAATTTTGGGGTCTTGCAACCATTCCTAATGAACAAATTGGAGCTAATCTAGTACAATGAGGGAGAGGGATAAAAGGGACCGATCTTCTTCATGTTTCTTAGAAAGAGGATCAACCACTAAATTTCCCTTTCCCTTATTGTAAATGATCTCACAATCATAGCCAAATATATTGGTCGTACATTTTTGTTGTGTCGGGGATGAAATTCATTGTTCCAAGAAATACTTGAGACTTTGATGATCAGTTTTGATTTGGAATCGTTGACCCAATAAATAAAGACACTAGAGATCCATAACATGAAGAATAAATAAAATTTCCTTTTCATCAATGGATTGGACCAAATGTCGCTCTGAAATTTGTATTCTAGTGATGGCCAAGGGTCTGCCATATTGCATGAGGATGACTCCAATTCCTTTCCAAGAAGCATCACATTCCAATACAAATGTCTGTGAATTTTGGGAGATCTAGGACAGGGGTCACATACATAGCATCTTTTAAGGCTTGGAAGGAATGATACACATCTAAAGTCTAAGTGAAATCATTCTTTTTAAGGAGGGAAGTGAGAAGAGATGCAATATTTCCATAATTATGAACAAACTTCCAATAATATCCCATTAAACCCAGCAAACCATGCAAGATCTTAAGAGTTCTAGGGTGAGGCCATTATTGCATAGATTCAATTTTCTTAGAATCCAAGAAGACACCATCATTTCCAACAATATGACCTAGGTATTTGTTGGCAGCCATATTAATCTCTATTCTTACAAGCTGCCTACATGGGGTTTTTAATTTATCATTACCCATCACAACCTTTCTCATTAAACGACACCATTATCCGTCATTTTCTACATACCTTCTTTTCAATTTTGTTTTCATAACTGCAAGTATGAAAACTCACAACTGGAATTCATGTTTGATTTCATCAAAGGGTTATTATTCATATGGTTTATCGTTTATTTGTTTTATTTTATCATGAACATGGTTGTTTCCATGGTTATCACCCCTTGGTCTCGAGCACACCTTGGTTAAATATGTATTAAACCACCACCCATTTGGCATTTGACTATTCTTAATATGAAAACTTTGATTCAATTATTTGACATTTTGATCAAATTATGGATATGCATATGTTGGTTTTAAACTGTTATGATTTTTATGTGTACTATTACACCGAGGTGTCATTCCAAGTACAGCTTGGTATAATGTTTTTGCATGGCCTCGATCTACATGAATTTCCTCGCACGCATAGCATTAACTCTCTTGCCTACAATTTCGAGCTACCTTTGCATTATGTTGGGAAAGCTCGGGGAAATGGCTCTATTTTTGTTCTGTCAAACCCTATCGCCAAATACCCTGTCGATCATGTGCTATTAGCTATGGCTCCTGTAGTGAGAATTGAACCCAATGGTGTCCAGACTTTGTTATTGTTTGATAATGCCCGAGAAGACTTAGAGAGGAATGGTTGGCGGGTCTTTGTTGAGAAGTTCGAGGGTTTTAATTTAGTAGTTGCTCAACAATTTGCGCTAACGTTCGATGGTTGCAGAGATAAAATTGGAGATGTCCAGCTTGAGTTAAACGAAGATTTCATTAGCTCAGCCACCGGTCTACCAGCCATGGGACAAAAGTGGTTTAAAAACTCAAAGGTTGAGGAGGTTCCCTGGTCACTGTTGTTTACCTCAAGGAAGATTACCAGTTGCGACAAAGGTATGCCCATTACAACTCTAAAACCTAGATGGAATGATCTGTTAGCTATTGCTAAGCAGTTCGTTACATGTGAGGGTAGATATGGTTTAGTTTTCTTATATCACTTGCGGTTTCTCATGAGTTTTATCGATTTTCCCCTAAATATTCCCTATTTTCTCCATTGAAGTTTATACAAAATGGAAAAACATTTTAAAACATAGAAATTTGATTCTAGCCTGTTCCACCACTGTTTGATTAAAATTATTATGGTTCATTAGTTGAATTTAAACAGTGATTGTTGGGACGCCTTCCTGTTAAGGAATGGTTTTTCTAGCACTGAAATCGGACAGGTTGACAAATCTGTCATTACAGAAACCCTCATTAAGCCTGCCATCCCTCCTCCTTCCCTCTTTCCCTCTGTGGAACCCCTGACCTATCCAGACACTACCCAACGTGACACTCTACCTGATTTGTATCCCAAACGTGGTGGTAAGTTTGTTAAAAAATCTCCAAAGAAAAAGTGTAAAGGTAATGGTGATATCAATTACAAGGGTAAAAGGGCCATGCGTTGGGTTTCACGATGTGCTCGAAAAATAATCCTAAGGAAAATGCAGACCAAAACCCAATTGTGTTAAGAGAGGACTCTGATTCGAAAATTGAATGGTTAATAACTGAAGAATATCCATATTCGTATGGAATTTGCTCTGGTAAACCCTATAATTATGTGACGAACCTTCCACTGTGTCTTAAAGACAACCCCGACTTCCCTGGAATCAAACTCAACAGTGAACCTACAGGTCAAATCGAAAATTCCCCACTTGTTATTACCATCATTGCTAACACACAGTCTATTTAGCCGCAATGCAAGGAATGTCAGTCATGGCTCGATAGTTATTACAGGGATGTGCCTTTACTTCAGTCTCGGATCAAATCCTTGGAAGACTAGGTGAATTTGCTAATGAAGGAGAATGGCAGGCTGAAAAACGTAGCTCAAACCAATGATAAAAGACAAAAAACCATAGGGTCTGTTGTTTTTAAGAATGTGGAAGCAGCGACTGCCATTGTGAATTCGAAAATTGCTTGATTAAAACGAATCCCTTAATCTGAGGTATGGTGTTTTAAAATTAATTTTAGGATGATTTTGTCTTTGTTTTTAATTAGAATACATGATTTTTTTGCTCAATTTACATCTAGTTTTTTCCGATTGATTTAATAAAACATGATTCTAGTTATAATTATAACTAGCTACATAATCGTGAGATTCTGTAGCTAGTTACTAAAATTCGAATTTCCTGTTTTTACAACCAAAATGCAATCTGAAATCATTTATTCTTGTGTGTTTACAGGCACATATGATTTCTAAAAGAAGATTTGAATCGCTGGTGGCATCTCTCAGCATGTTATTTCTTTATGTGTTTTTAGAATAGGCTGCTAGTTTTGATAACAATTCGAATCTGGGAGGTTTCATCCCTCACAATTTTTGGAACAAATTTGATGATATCCACAGGAAATGTTTTGATCCTGTAGCCTATAAAAATGTATTGTTTTGTAAACTAAGGACCATCGCTGCCTGGGAGTAGAAACTATTGATTTATGATTGATAGACTTGAATGGAAGTTGATATTGACATAGCTTTAGCTTTGATATATCATATTTTTGTTCAAGTTTTGCTCATTTTGATTTGTAATCAACTTGTGACTAATTTAGATATCATGGTTTATTATAGATTGATGTGATGGGATTTATATGATGTCCATGTTTTATGTCTCTCATATTATATACAACAATTATCCTGTTCAAATTTGATGATTAGAAGGTTAATCTTCTTTATTAAATGAGCAGTTGTATGC
>ML875607.1:3712-18598 GCA_009831015.1 Picea engelmannii
TTTTATTACTTGTAAAAGGATATCTATCTTGTAAAAAGGGTCAAACTTTGAAAGATTTGATTGTAGTCTTGAACGCTCAGAAGTTGAGAAGAGTCCAGTAAAATACTCTCTCAAACTCCATTTCCAACGAGACTTTTAAAGGGTCAAGGCCAAGCCCTTAAACGTACTCTTTTTTTGCGTGGATGGTGTACTCTTTCTGGTGCCTTGTGTCTTTCTTTTGGAGTTTTTTGGATTATTCACTTGCAAATATTGAAACAAATGTCATGTCTAAATTAATCAATCTATTCACAGAATCAAATAAGTTAGATGGACCCAAGAATTACAAATCTTGGAATTGACACATGCATAACACTTTGATCTATAATGAATTATGGTGTGATATCTGTGATGGTGATACTTCTCCAACTAAGCCAACCGATGCTACTTCTTTAGCAAAATGGAATTTGAAATATGAAAAATCACTTGCTTTGCTATGTTCTTCTGTAACTGAACACATGTTTGTTCATATTGAGAATTCCAAAGATGCATGGTCTGCTTAGAATCTATTAAAGAAGCTTTTTGATACTCTTGTTGCATCTCATAGAGTTGATCTACAAATGAAATTTCTTAAACAAAGATTAGTAGACAATGGTGATGTATTAGAATACATTTCAAGGATTAAGAACATTCATCAGGAAATTATCAAAGACGGTTTTCCTAAACTTGAAGATAGTTTTCTAGTCTCCATTGTAATAAATGGCTTGCCTCCATCTTATAAGTATTTTCTTGAGACTTTACAAATAATTGATAAGTTATCAACTGTGACTTTTGATTCACTTAGTGAATTACTACCTCAACATAGTAAAACTTTTGGAAAACAAAAATAATTAGGGGAAGATCTTCTTTTCACTAAAGCTAAAAGTTCTAAAGGAAGAGGAAAATCAAATTTTGGAAATTTTCAGAATCAGTCTTCTAATCGTGGTCGTGGCAGAGGTCGTAGCAATTTTAATCAACAAAATTTTCAAAGTAATCCTCCCAATAATAATGCACATTCATAAAGAGGCAGAAATTTCAGTCAAGTAAGATGTAAAAGATGTTTAAAGATGGGTCATTATGCATCTAATTGTCTTACAAGCAATGATCAATTACCAAAGTTTAAGCATACATCAAATTCAAATTCTCAACAATCAGCTCAATATGTAGAAGATCAAGATTACCAGGATGATCAATATTAATATGTTTTTTCAACAGTTCAACATGTAGATTCATTTGAAAATGATTGGATATTGGACACAGAAGTTACTCAACATATGACTTATCGCAGAGACTATTTTTGGAATTATAAATATGTTCAACTAAATCCCATTTATTTAGTTGATGATACAACTCATATACCTCAAGGAAAAGGTTTAGTGAAACTCTTTCTCCCTGGAATTGGTGAAAAATGGATTTCAAATGTTTGGTATGTACCAACTTTTAAGAAAAAATTGTTATCCTTAGTCACAATTAGACAAGTTGGACATCAAATCATGATGCAAGATGGTTTGGTGAAGATTATGTCTGAGAAGGATAACTTTAAAACAATAATGATTGGATATGAAGATGGGAATTTATTAAGAATGAATGGGAAAGTCATCCAAAGAAAGCAAGAGGTTGCAACAATAATGAATTTTGAAATGTCTTCATTCAGATTATGGAATTTTCGATTTGGTCACTTAAACTTTGATAGTCTCTTGAAACTTAAGTCCCAAGATTTGGTAAAGGGTTTGCCCACTTTCAAGAAAGAAAATTCCAAGTGTGAATCTTGTATTTTAGGTAAGCAAAAGCGAGAAGCTTTTCCAACCAACTCATGGCAAGCAACAAAGTATTTGAAGTTGATTCATAGTATATATGTGGTCCAATGGAATCTTCTTTTGGTGGATGTCGATACTTTATATTGTTTATTGATGACCACACTGGAATGACATGGGTGTACTTTTTAAAGGCAAAGTATGAAGCCTTTGAAAAGTTTGTAAATTTTCAACACATGGTTGAAAATGAAACTAGAGAAAAGGTCGCTTCTTTGAGAACTGATAATGGAGGTGAATTCACTTCAACTGAATTCAATGATTATTGTCGAAACAATGGAATTAAGAGGAAACTGACAAATTCCTATACTCCACAACAGAATGGAGTTACTGAAAGGATGAATAGAACTCTCATGGGCATGGGAATATCTATGATGTAGTTTAAAGGGTTGAGCGCAAAATATTGGGCTAAAGCAGTCCATACTGTAGTTTATCTCAGAAATCGATCACCTACATCAGCTTTAGATGGACAAACATCTTAAGAAGCTTGGTATGGTTTCAAACCCAAGGTAAATCATCTTAGGGTTTTTGGCTCAACATGTTATGCTTTAGTTCCTAAGGAAAAGAGAACTAAATTAGAAAATCGAAGTATGAAGTGTATCTTCATTGGATACTCTGATGAAAAGAAAGGGTATAGATTACTTTCAGATGAAAAATTCAGTGTCAATAGAGATGTCATTTTTGACGAAACTAAAAGTAACAGTTTAGATGAGATTAATCATTTCCTTAGTTGTTTAGAGAAGAAAAACACTAAAGGTAAAGGCAAGTTGAACAAGTCAAAGCAAGCATTTTGGTTTGAAAAAGACTTTGTTTCTACATAAGACATCTCTTTATCAAAAATTTCTTCTGATTCATCTGATAATGAAACGACAAAAGACTCTTCTGATAGAAAATCTTCAAAAGAATCTTCTCCAACCGCAGACACTTCAGATGAAAGAAGAGCCTCATTTTTTGAAAATCCTCTTTTCAACAATAATGGTGATTCAGATCCTCAATCCCCTCAACATAATAAGCCAAAGTGGGCCGAACAACTTCTCAAAGATGTTCATTCAGATGAAATGAACAAAACATGAACTAGGGGATCTTCAAGATCAAAAGCTATTTTTTCTCATGCTTCCACTGAACCTACTTCTTTTGTTGAAGCAGTTGGACATAAAGAATGGCAGGAAGCAATGATTAATGAATATGATTCAGTAATTTCAAATGGGACTTGGAACTTAGTTGATTGTCCACATGATGTTAAGCCCATCGGTTATAAATGGGTTTATCGAGTAAAGTACAAGCCCAATGATAAAATTGACAAGTACACAGAAAGACTTGTTGCTAAAGGTTTTGATCAACAAGAAGGAATTGATTATGAAGAAACTTTTGCACCCACAACTAAATGGAATACTATCAAAATGGTTATCAATTTGGTTGCACATAATGGTTGGAAATTACATCAAATGGATGTCAAAAGTGTCTTCCTAAATGGAGATCTAAAAGAAGATATTTTCATGACTCAACCACAAGGTTTTGAAGATAAAGAACAAGAACATAAAGTTTGCAAACTTGTGAAGGATTTATATGGTTTGAAACAAGCTCCTTGAGCTTGGTATGCAAAAATGGATGATTACCTGTGAAAGGTGGGTTTTCAGCGAAGTGAATCAAATGATACATTGTATTTTCGAATGCAAGATAAACACACAGTGATACTTGTACTCTATGTTGATGACTTAATCATAACAAGACATAATGAAGCTCACATCAAACATGTTAAAGAAGAACTTAAAGCAGGGTTCAAAATGACTGATTCAGGGACACTTCATTATTATCTTGGAGTTGAAGTATCTCAACATCCTAACCAAATATTCCTTAGTCAAACTAAGTATGCCACTAAATTGTTAAATAAATTTGGCATCGAATATTGTAAACCTTCTCTTACCCACATGGAGAGAAAATTGAAAATTTCAAAATTTGAAGGGGGAAAATTGGTAAACAGTACAAAGTACAGGCAATTGGTTGGAAGTCTCATTTATTTGACAAGTAATCGACCAGATTTGTCATATTCAATCAATATACTTTCAAGTTTTATGCAAGAACCAAGGGAAATTCACTGGAATTCAAAAAAAAGGTTACTAAGAAACATTCAAGGTACAAAAGACTTTGGTCTTCTCTACAAAAGGAACAAACATTTTACAGATGTTGGATATTCAGATGTTGATTTTGTAGGTGACATTGATGATAGAACATCCACTTCAGGTTATTTAATGAATATGGGTTCAACATCAATATATTGGAATTGTAAAAAGCAGACAACAATTGCAAATTCTTCAGTGGAGGCAGAGCACATATCATCTTGGGAAGCAACATATGAGATTGTATGGCTATGCAGAATTTTACAGGATCTTGGTGAAACTCGAAAATCACCAACTGCCTTATTGATCGACAATCAGTCAGCAATAAAGTTGGCCAAGAATCCAGTATTTCATTCAAATACTAAACACGTCGACACCAAGTACCACTTCATCAGATCACTCATCATCAAAGACATCATCAAGCCTCGGTTTTGTCCGTCTGAAGATCAAACTTCAGATATTTTTACCAAACCTCTTGGTGGAATAAAGTTCACTAAGTTCAGAGATGAACTTGGTATTTGTAAAAATGAACTTCCGGATTAAAGGGGGGATTGTTAGCCTCATAATCCTAAAGTTCTATAGTCGAAGTATTTCTAGTATAAATGTTTTTAGAAATTAATTTATTCTAGTTTGTTACGATACAGACACCTAGCTTCTATGTAAAGGACACTTATCATACTCATGTGATTATGTGATTGGTTGTTCTCCTAGTTTTTAGTTTAGAGTTGAGCTATATAAACTAGCTCCTTCTTCAAGTGATGTTAAAGAGTATATTATGAGTTCTCACTTCAAATTGTAATCACTTTTTTCCTTATTAATAAAATTACGTGTTTGAGGACACTTTGTCAACACAATGTACATAACAGACAAGAGAAAATGCAATATCACTCTATATATGTTGATTGTGAAGAAGCAAAAAGGTAAATTTTTGAGGTTAAGAGAACAAGGCATGCAGTTGAAGATGATGAAGGAAAACCCACAAGCCTTTTGGAGGGAATTACAAACTCAAAAACTATCGTTAGCTAATGACATCACATTGGCCTAATGGTTCTGTCATGTGAGAAAATTGCATTATAATCCAACGAGGATAAATCAACCACCATAAATAAACATAGAGAAAGAAGTCTCCACAAAAGAAGATGTGCATGTGGGTATTGAGAACATAACTCTGGGAAAAACAAAAGACATCCAAAAGATACAATCACAATAGTTGAAACATGGAAAGGATTCCCTCAGTCGACACATAACAATATTACTCAATAATATGGCTAAATAGGGGTTTCCAAGTAGTTGGGTAACAAGTCTTATTTTACCCATTTTCAAAGGGAAGACAAAGAAAAACTAGGGTCTCTACATAACCATTATGATTAGCCTAGTGTCTGTGAAAATCATAGGAGGTATTATGGAGAAAAAAGTGAGCAATTGAGCAGAGGAAAATGACAAAAGATCAAAAGGGTGAGATGGTTTTTTACCAAAGCACTCCACCTTTGACCATCGCCTCACACTTGACCACATAATAGAAAAGACTTGGGAGACAAAATGAGAAGAACTATGGTTCTATTTTGTCGATTCCAGAAAGGCCTTTAATACCCTCTTGAGGGAGAAACTATGGAAGAGGTATGACACCCTCATGAGGGAGAAACTATGGGAGAGGTGTGACACCCTCTTGAGGGAGAAGTGGTGGTCCTAAATGGTTGGAGGGAAACAATACACATGTTATATGAGCAAGTAGAGGCTAAAATCATAATTGTAGAGGGTATTTCAAAGAGCTTCAACATTGACATTGAGGTGAAACAATGTTTCCCTCTCTCTCTCACACATTGTTCGGTCTTTACATAGATAAGCCAGAGGAATGGATAAACAACAAAGGTGGGGGATGGGTGAATATAACGAGGATTATCATAAAGATTTTTTTGTATGCAAATGATGTGAACTAGGGAATTACATAATGTATAGGATAACATTGAGGCCTTAGAGTCCTTTAGCATGGAGTTAGATGAACGTGAACACAAACAAAACTAAGGTAGTAGTTTTCTTGCTAAAAAATAGAAGAAAACAACCACAAATAAACTTTAGAGGTGAGCAATTAGAGATAGTTCCCAAAACTATAAATATTTGGGACAAGATTTCAATGAGAGGCTAAGCTAAGATGCATGCATGAGGAAAAAATTATAAGGAGCCTTTGGAAGGCATTCTTCCTGCTACACAATAGATGCAGGACAACAAAGCTTTAGCATTGTCAAACATTGTGCTCCCTCTTTCAAATGCTCATAAGCCCAATATTGCTTTATGGATGTGAAGTATAGGGATCAAGTATATCCAAAAACATATGGAATAAGATTAAGCAAGTACAACAACCAATGATAACAAGTTGTTTAAGGGTAAAAAACACCACTCCTTACAAGATATTCCTAGCCAAGACAAGACTATACCCAATAGAATTGGAGGCATTAAGAAAATTGGTTCTATATAGATATAAAAAAGGGTAGCCATGGATAACGACACTATTTCAGTTAAAATCAACTAAGTTCAGCTAAAAAGGATGAAGAAAAAACGTAGGGACAATGCAAGAAATGGTTTGACGAGTGGGATATAGAAAAATAAAGGTCCCCATTGGATAGAAAGACATTGAAACATCACATGCAAGAATGCTACATGAAGGGATATTAGAGAAAACATGCCAAAAGAAAACAACAATACTACATAGACAACTTCAACATATAGTAAGAGATCAAAGTGCAAAACGACTTGAAGCTTAACATCCCATGGCGTGATAATAACACTAGTAAGAACCAATGCATAGAGGTTTAGATGTAAAACATGAAGATGGGAATGATGAAAGGAGTTGTGGGAGGAAAGTTTATGTAAGTATGTGTAAATGGGGAGGTATAAACTTAGCAACACTTTCTCTTATATTATACAACATCCTACAAATCAAGAAGAGGTCAAATTTGAATATTGAATGCAATACAAATACAAAAGCTTGCTTCTATGGAGTAGGGAAACATCAACATAAGTTATGCATGCCATGAATCTCACCATAAAGGAAGGGAAAGCAAGCCAAACAAAGCTACACAAGCTTAACTCACTCAATGTACATAAAGCATTGATGAGAACAACAAGTATGTCGAAGTAAACATTAACATGCATCATATGCACTAACAAGAATACTTATTCATATAGGTTTAGTGTTTCACTATAAAGTTATGATACAAGTTCTCATTATTGTGATCATTTATAGGAAGGTTTAATCCCTTAGTTGGATCCTTTAGAAAAAAGTCTATTTTGTTTTTTCTTAAGACGACCTAGTGATTTTTTTCTAGTAAGTCAATCTTTATTGAGCTTCTTGTGAAGGTCTAAGTTTACAATTAAAATTAAGGATGCATGATCTCTGAGTCACACTCATGATCCTCTAAATTAATATTATGAATTTCACTCATTAACATTATGTCTGATATACCACAATCAAATACATTATTGACACGACCTTGGATATAAGTGATTTGATTTAGATTTGACCATTGCTTTAAACCATTAATACAAATTATTAGGTCATGACAACTATGTAATATTATAACTTCTATACCAAACAAGTTTTCAACTAAATGTTCATAAATTCTTTTGTAAATTCCCATCAAATCGAGATCCTCTTCTAACGACAGAGGATTGGGATTTGATATGTTTATAAGGAATGTAGCTTGTTTATTTTCAATTATAGGATTAAAGTCTCCTAGTAAAAGAATTCTACCTTCATTTCTTAGATAATAAATATCATTCTTTAACCCTTTGAAAGGGCTACTTTTATCCAAATTGTTTTTCTTGTAAAAGTTAGAATTTATAAGTGTGAAATAATAGATTTCTAGAATTTTTTTTACATAAAGAGAAACTGGATGCAACATACAAGCCAATATGGATGAAATGTGTAACATGGTTAATCTACATAAACTAAAATGAAAAAAAATTGACCTTTGATATCTAACTGAAAAAAGACAAAAAATATGACATAAAAGTAAAAAAAGATAAATGAAAAGATAAAAACATCTATCTTAACCGATCCAAATATTTTCAGCATTGAGAGGTTTGCATATGAGTTGTTTTTAATCCCTCTCAGTGGTTGATAGATCTGGGCTTAAGATGGATCTATGATGGTTTTAATGTCTGAAATCTCCATCCAAATATATTGGTTGAAAATATATTTCTTACTAATCTTAATTCATGGTGTAAGGAGTTGTCTTATGTAGCAAGCTATGCCACCAAAACCTTTGCAAGAAGATTTTTTATTTCAAACTAACCATGGAGTAAATCCATCCATATTAGAGACATGAGATTCATCATATCTCTAAGTTTCCACAAGCAAGATAACATTAATATCTTATAAATACACTCAACTTAGTACCCTCTTCCATGGGTAGCCCCAATAGTTCCAAGTGAGGATCCTATACTTACTAGATCCCTATTTATTAGTATTTTTTTTGGTATTTGTCCTTGTTAACTACTTTTCTATTGCTCGTCTCCCTTCTTTCTTAGCCTCTTTCACCTTTTAAATTTCCTTCCTCGATTCAACTTGATCTATTGGAATGAGATCCTCATTTATAAATATCCCAATAATTTGAGATCAAACCTTCTAGTTAGTATATCATATTTATTTTCAATAAAGTTTACATTTACTCAAGTTAATTTATTCTCATGCTTAGTGACTTTACCTAGTCTTTATGCTTTTCCAAGACAATTTGCTTCAATATTTAACATTTCTTGTGGTTCTTTCTTAGTTTGTTTTTGTGCGTATGCACTTGTCTTTACTAGAAGTTGAGGGGTTTCCTCACTAATTTCTTCCTTTATATAGACCAAAGATGCCTATCTATTTTTACAAGGGACGTGTTAGCACATAAATATCAAATCTTACAAGGACCTCCTTAGACATGCTTTGTCAGGAGTATCACTTCTTACATTTATTTTGTACCATTTTTTAGTGGTAGTACGCGACAGGGAAAGACCCATGACACTTCCAACACTAGATCTTATGAGACCACATACCTCTTCTTGCTCTGACCCTTCAACTAGGAGATGAGTCACTCAAGGATCTCGAGTAGTTCTAGTGCCCAATTTAAGCACAAACCTCATCTTGGTTCTTAGAATGGGCCAATTGCTACCCCTTTCCCTCTATGACACTAGTTTTCCTTCGTCGAGTTCTTTCATGTTACCTTGAGTGTAGGGAGAGTATTGAAAAATTGTTCTAGACTTCCTCCCAAGGTTTCGAAGTCCAACTCTCTTAAACTTTGACTCTCCCTTGAGGACATGGTAAGATAATTCATTGATACCTTCTCCATTGTCAATGATCTTATAGGGACATTTTGATCCTCTTCCTTCGCTACGTCCACCTATATCTTTGATGTGGGTGCATGGGCATCCTCCTCCCCCTCTCATTTTTCACTTTCTCATGATAATGTGTAGCCTCTTATCTTATTATTACTATGGTTATATTTTCATTTAATTGTCTCATGGTTACACCCAAGGAGACGAGGTGTAACATATTGAAAGAACAAAAGTAACAAAGTTGCAAGGGTGAGAACACTATAATCAAAGGAGTGAAGGAAAAAAATGAGGATGAAGACACAATAGGGACATCGATAGGCTCCTTGAGAGATATCATATTATGGTCAAGACCAGTAGAAGCCATAGAAATGGTGGGAAAAAACCACAAAGTTAAAGAGGTAGAGAAATATTGTTGAATTTCACACCTCGAAATGAATGGGGTAGAGCTCCAACATTATGATAAAGAAGGAGGATGAAGGGGTCCAAATGGTTCATTTATGAGGATCTCACACCTGCCTAATAAGAGGAAGGAAGGAAAGAATGGGCCCTAGAGAAGGAAGTAAGAAACCAAGACAAGTGGGTCATCCTATGGAATGAAAAATCTAAGATATAAGAGTTAAAAGGCAAAATTCAAAAATAGGGAGACACAACCAAGATGACCTAAGGCAATTTGAAAATAATGGCATGGAATTTCAGGGGCTACCTTTGGAGGAGAGGTTGTAGTTTGGGGCCACTAGCAAAATAATGAGATACTTTAGTACCAGTTGAGACTCATGAACATGAAGGTTGTATAATTCAAGAAATTTAGGGACAAACATGGTCAACACAAAACCAATGATCAAGTAATCATAAAGGATATGGAGACATTGCATGCATCATAATGGAGGATTTGCAAGACACCATAAATTTGAAGAAAACCAACAAAAACAATCAATAATTTTTGTTCGAAATACAATAGGGAAGCACTAGCGCCTTCTCAAATACATGTTATTTCCCCCCTCCAAATTAGAGTTTTAAAAGAGATAAGGACTAAACAATGAAGAGTTGTATCACCACCTACTAAAACACATAATAATTTGAAGAAAAAGGGTATGTAATGCTAGTACGTGACTTCAATGGAAGAGAAAGGAACCTTTAAATGGAAAGGTTTATAGAAAACACACACCCTATTGTCAACAAAATATTAGGGGATTAGGAAAGGGGAATCATTAGATGGAAACAAGGAAGGCACACACTTTGATGAAGAGACTCTATAGGCTTACAACAAACAAAACCATATTATATGTATATTACATGATGATTTCAACAAACATCATAGACAATATATCAACTTTCATGATTTGCAATTGCCAGGAGGAGATGTTGTTGAACCATGATCGATTTTTCATAGATATCAAGTGGACATAAAGGAGGTTTAGGAGAATTTCTATCAGTACACAAGTTCCACAAAACACAATAGTTGTTACCGTATGAAATGTAGAAATCTTTGAAGTAGACATTGAAATAACTAGCTCCTAATGGGTTTCATGTATGAAACCAATGAAACAACAAATCAATGCAAGGAGCTAATGGAGGCAATCCGAACAACATTGGAACATCACAAAGCTAAGAACCTAGGGATAGGAAGGTCAATATCAAACAATTTTCCATTGAACCCATGGTTCAACAAAGTGTATTGGGTGACATGAGCAATGTACATAACAGACAAGAACAAATAGAATATCACTCTATATATGTTGATTGTGAAGAAGCAAAAAGGTAAATTTGTGAGGTTAAGAGAACAAGGCATGTAGTTGAAGATGATGAAGGAAAACCCACAAGCCTTTTGGAGGGAATTACAAACTCAAAGACTATTGTTAGCTAATGACATCACATTGGCCCCATGGTTCTCTCATGTGAGAAAGTTGCATTACAATCCAACGGGGATGAATCAACCACCATAAATCAACATAGAGAAATTAGTATTCACAAAAGAAGATGTGCATGCGAGAATTGAGAAGATAGCTTTGAGATAAACAAAAGACATCCAAAAGATACAATCATAATAGTTGAAACATGGAAATGATTCCCTCAATCGATACAGAACAATATTACTCAATAATATGGCTAAAGAGGGGTTTCCAAGTAGTTGGGTAACAAGTCTTATTTTTCCCATTTTCAAAGGGAAGACAAAGAAAAACTAGGGGCTTTACATAACCATTATGATTAGCCTAGTGTCTTCGAAAATCATAGGAGGTATTATGGAGAAAAAAATGAGCAATTGAGCAGAGGAAAATGACAAAAAATCAAAAGGGAAAGATGGTTTTTGACCGAAGCACTCCACCTTTGACCATTACCTCACACTTAACCACATAATAGAAAAGACTTGGGAGAACAAATGAGAAGAACTATGGTTCTATTTTGTCGATTTTAGAAAGGCCTTTAATACCCTCTTGAGGGAGAAACTATGGGAGAGGTGTGACACCCCCATGAGGGAGAAACTACGGGAGAGGTGTGACACCCTCTTGAGGGAGAAGTGTGGTCCTAAATGGTTGGAGGGAAACAGTACACATGTTATATGAGCAAGTAGAGGCTAAAATCATATTTGTATAGGGTATTTCAAAGAGCTTCAACATTGACATTGAGGTGAAACAAGGTTGCCCTCTCTCTATCTCTCATTGTTCGGTGTTTGCATATATAAGCTAGAGGAATGGATAAACAACAAAGGTGGGTGATGGGTGAATATAGCGAGGATTATCATAAAGATTTTGTTGTATGCAAATGATGTGAACTAGGGAATTGCATAGCGTATAGGATCACCTTGAGGCCTTAGAGTCCTTTAGCATGGAGTTAGATGAACGTGAACACAAACAAAACTAAGGCAGTAGTTTTCTTGCTAAAAAATAGAAGAAAACAACCACAAATCAACTTCATAGGTGAGCCTTTAGAGATAGTTCCCAAAATTATAAATATTTGGGACAAGATTTCAATGAGAGGCTAAGCTAAGATGCATGCATGAGGAAAACATTACAAGGAGCCTTTGGAAGGCATTCTTCTTGCTACACAATAGATGCAGGACAACAAAGCTTTAGCATTGGCAAACACTGTGCTCCCTCTTTCAAATGCTCATAACCCCAATATTGCTTTATGGATGTGAAGTATAAGGACCAAGTATATCCAAAAACATATGGAATAAGATTAAGCAAGTACAAAAACCAATGATAACAAGTTGTTTAAGGGTAAAAACATCACTCCTTACAAGATACTCCTAGCCAAGACAAGACTATACCCAATAGAATTGGAGGTATTAAGAAAATTGGTTCTATATAGATAAAAAATGGTAGCCATGGATAACGACACTATTTCAGTTAAAATCAACTAAGTTCAACGAAAAAGGACGAAGAAAACATGTAGGGACAATACAGGAAATGGTTTGACAAGTGGGATATAGTAAAAGAAAGGTGCCCATTGGATAGCAAGACATTGAAACATCACATGCAATAATGCTACATGAAGGGATACTAGAGAAACCATGCCAAAAGAAAACAACAATACTACATAGACAACTTCAAGATATAGTAAGAGATCAAAGTGCAAAACTACTTGAAGCTTAACATCCTATGGCGTGATAATAACACTAGTAAAAACCAATGCACAGAGGTTGAGATGTAAAATACGAAGATGGAAATGATGAAAGGAGTTGTGGGAGGAAAGTTTAGGCAAGTATGTATAAATGGGGAGGTATAAACTTAGCAACACTTTCTCTTATATTATAAAACATCGTGCAAATAAAGAAAAAGGTCAAATTTGAATATTAAAGATTGGAAATTAATGTTTCATAAAATTTTAGTGAAAGATACAATAATAATATTGGCTTAGAAAATGATGTAGGCAAGACACATATAGTTAAGAGCAAAGCCAAGAAGAGCATTGTTGTAAAATGAAGTGGAACAGACTTAGTGGAATAAACAAAGTGCATGATTTGGGAACCATGATTACACTACTAATTCTCATTGTAATAATTTCCAGCAAAGCCAAGAAGAGCATTGATGTAAAATGAAGTGGACCAGACTTAGTGGAATAAACAAAGTGCATGATTTGGGAACCATGATTACACTACTAACTCTCATTGTAATAATTTCCAACTTTATAATCTTGAGACTCAATTTTTTTTGGGGATACTTTATCATTATAACGTGTACTTTTGACTTCCATTAACATACCTTGTTGGTAATGGGTGAACACTAATAAACTTATATTATATTGTCTTATCTTATATATCCGGTGGACCTGAGTGTTGACCTTCATGCATTTTCTCTAAATTAATTTATCTACATATAATAAAAAATCTTAAATTCATGATTGGATTTGTCAACGTTATAACGTTCAAAAACTGAGCCGACTCAAGGGTCCAAGAATCTCACTTGGATTCAAGGGTCCACGTCACCATCTTTCCAAAACAAGTGACGAAAGCAAGCTCCGACACCACACCTAATTCGAATTCAAATTTAAACCTCTTCCCAATAAAAGTATCACTATAAGTCTTTCTATTTGGGCTTCATAGGCTCAAACAAAGAGGATTATAGGTCTTCGCTCTGAAAAAACATACGGATTCTGATCTCCGCCCGTACGGATTCGAAAACAATCCTCTTTGGCGATTGCCCATTTGGAAAACAAGTCATTTGGAGCATTGCCCATTTGGAAATTTAATGCTGAGGAGAGTTTGAGGCTTTGTTGACTGCCAATGATTGATCGGCTGCTGTATCTTTTGTAAATGGTGCATACCCACCTGCTGAACAACACTGATTAAGCTTGCATTCAAGGCCAAGCCTCCCCATTGTTTTACAGTTGTGGTTTTTCAGTTTTCTGCTGAGGTTTATCGAGTCAGAGAAAAAAGATGTCTATGGAACCAGATTCTACTCCCAGCAGGTGCCCTCCCCCATTGGTTTACTCCACTTCTCCCTTTCCTCCTCCCAGAAGTTCGTTTTGTCAGAGAAGGCACGAGGCATTTGCAGACAATATGTTCAGGAGTGCGACGGATTTACAGGTTTCTAACGTAGAAGAATGCGGCAGATCGAATGCTAAGAGCCTCTGTGATGGTCGTTTGGCTTCACTGAAAGCAGAGGAAGCAGGTCAGCTGGCTGTATTTTATTTGGTTTCTCAAATTCGTTTTTAATGGTGACTGGGCTTTATTTTAGGGCCCATTTCCCCTGTTTTTGATGCGATTTTTTTGTTATGATGTTAATTAAGAAGTTCAGAGGTAACCCTGAGCTTTTTTATGCTTGTACTGAATATCCACTTGATTTCACATATTTAGATTAAAAAGCCCGACAAATGCCCTCCTGTAGATGTTGCAAATGCCCTTCAAGTACATTCTTTCCTTATTGGTTTCATTGTCTGTGTGGAAAAGTACATCCAATCTCTCGTTATTTCGTACAGTTACTGACCTTACCCTGCTATGTCTCTATATCAATATGAATGGATCTTGTCACTAGAATAATCCAGTGTCTCTATATCAATATGAATGGATCTTGTCACTAGACCAAATCAATTTTTAGTAACGTCTGATTTTGGATTTGAGTTGGACACCCGCATTCTCACTGTGGCTTGGAAGGTTTGGTCATAGTTTCTCATATAGATTATATATCTTG
>WSFP011463654.1:0-18597 GCA_009831015.1 Picea engelmannii
CAAGGGACACATCCTTTCATGGATGGTCACTATATGTTCCCTATATATGGAACACTCATCATTGTAATAAGATATCGATCATATCTCATATGAAGAAAAACAACGGTTGGGACTTAACCCCTAACCGACACAATTTCATTTTGTTATGGCTTTGTGTGGATGTTTGGGAGTAGCGCCTGGTTGGTGGGGGGATACCCGCTGACCAGGGTGCCCGGTTATATGGCTGCCACATGACCCTAGACCAGGAGCTAGACTAGATGATTAGGGCACAGGGGATCTTAATCCCGGACACATGGTATCCCATGCGACCTAGATCAAAGGCCTGGACCAAAGGATTAGGGGCCAAGAGGTTAGCGCCGAACCCAAGAACATATGGAAGCAACCCATACGACCAGGAGCCTAGCGCAAAGGGGTATAGTACCCAAATTTGACCAAATGTGGGTTTTTAACTATATAAAATGATTTTATGCTGATTTTAGCCTAATTTTGGAGGATTTTGCCCATTTTTGGGGATCTCGAGCCCGATTTGAGGCCATATCTTAGGAGGAAGTTGGGATAGGATCCCCAACCAAAATCCTATATAAACCAAGCATTTTTGGGAGTTTAGAACAAGATAATTAATGCATAACTTGAAGTCCAAGCCATTTTTATGCATGGAAGCCATTGAGGAAGTGAACTTTGGAGGCCATTTTGGGGAGCTATGCTCAACCTTTTCCAGTGCTGTCAGTTGTGTTGGATTCTTGAGGTCGAGAAAAAAAAAATAAAAAATAGTTTGTAATCATTTTGAGATAATTATGATGTAATTTTGTAGCATTGAAGATTAATAAGAAATTCTCCCCCACTGAGAGAGGCCCAGAGACATAGGAAAACTTGTGTTGAACTTCGTTATCAAGTTTGATGTTATGGTTTGTTGCTCCTTTTGTTTACTTTATGATTTGCATTCTTTATGATGGCTACAATATTCTTTCATTAAGACATTCTTGTTTTCTTAATTCCTAAGTGGTAATTTGACACATGCTTAAATCTCAACCAAGTCTTTTAAAGATAATTTATGGATCAGTTAGTAATCCATCTCCACCATAATTTAGCTACTAGGGCACAAACTGCATGCAAGGGGTCCCTGATTCCTACCCCTCTATGGGACTTTGGCTTACATAACTTTTCCCAGGCTATTAAGGCCAATTTTTTTTCCTTTGTTGGACCCCCCAATAGAAAGGATCTATGAAGAGTCCTGAGATTTTTCAGGATTCCTTTCAGAGCTTCCAACACGAAAAATAAGTATAGGGGCATGGAGCTAAGGACTGATTTGATGAAAAGAATTCTTCCAGGAAGCGTCAAGAATCTATGGGTCCAGTTGGTCAACTTTGTTACTAATTTTTCCAGTATATCTTGCCACAAAGTGTTTCATATGGTTTTATCAAGAAGAGGGGATCCAAAATAATTGGAGGGGAGACTGGCTCTTTGGAAACCAAGAATCTTGGATATATGTCTTTGGATAGGAATAAAAATGTTAAATAAAAAAAAATGAGATTTAGAAAGGTTAATGACTGTACCTGAATCTTTTTTTATTGATGTCAAGCACACGTTTGATAGCTATGGATTATTTAACAATGGGGACCCCCATGAGAAGGTTGTCATCGACAAATTAGAGGTGGATCTTGGGGTCTATATCTTCTTGCGGTCTTAATCCTTGAAATTTCTTCTCAATCACCACCTTATGGATTAGTCTTCCCAGGCCTTCTGCTAGGACAATATAGAGATACAGGGAGAGGGGTGTTGATATTATGGTAGGCGCGGGAGGTATCAACCTCCATGTGTAACCTATGACTAGAATAGAATATTTTGAAAGCTATAGAAACCCTAAATGGATGTGTGAGAACCCTAGAACACTAGTTGGCTCAATAGAATAAATAATACTAAATTTTTACCCACCAGAAAGAGAAGTCGGCCTAGACAATTGACAAGGAGCACTATAAATAGAGGGCACTTGAGATCATTTGGAGACACACTCACTGTTGGGTTTATTTAGCTTCTTCTTGGGCTGACCCAGGTTCTTCTCTCAAATAGGTTTCCAACAAAACCCTCAAAACTATCGACCCTCCTGGTAATCCAAAAGGAAATGCTAGACACAGGGTGCACAACAAAGTCTCACCCGAGATAAGTTTAATGGGGGACTGCAATACTCAAGTGTTTGTAGTATAGGGATTCGGGTAGGGTTCTTTCTCCTTATGCATTATATTTATTAATCATTCATCTACTTCTATGATTTATTCATCTTTTAAACCTATGCATGCATGTTGATATAGCTACTTTAACCATTCATCTTAAGACAATGACCAAAAAAAAGTAAAGCATTCATTAACAATACCATAGAACATGATGTTTACCGTGGTTCACCCCCTCCTGGGGCTATGTCCACAAAGATTTGGCTCTCTACTCTTTTATTTATTTTTCTACAAAATCTTGCATTGCACACATTACATCTTCTATAATACAATCAAAATGAAGGTAAGATCCCTCTCCGAGGCTGACTAGATCACAACAGGCTCCTCATCCTGTGACCTAACCCTCATAGACTAACTTATTCGACTCTTCTACAAGAATTATTACAATTAGTGGTTTCCCAACCAATTAACTCTTAATACTTAATTGGCATCCTTTTTTCAGTCCCTCACCTCTACCTCCTAGGGCCTTATTTATACTACTTTATAGGATTATAACCATTAAAATCTTTATAAAAAATCCTAACCCTATCATGGTTAGGTTGGTCTGCCTTCGTGCCACATTTCTTTTTCTCCTGCATGCTGCTTTTCCTCCTTTTTCCCACATGCTACTTTCTTGCCACCTATTGCGCGTGCTCCAAAATTAGGTCTTTCTTTCAAAAAATAGGTCTTTCTTTCAAAAAATAGGTCTTTCCCCAAAACATATATTTCTCCAAAAATAGGTCTGTGCCCAAAATATAATTCCTTCTCCAAATAGGTCTGCGTCCAACATGACCCCAAAACTGATATGTTGCTCGTCCCGAACCACTCAGGTGTTCTGCGCTCCCTATATAGCCTTTTCCAAGATGTGAAACTTTCCTTCTAATTCTTCCCATTTGGCTATCACTTGCACAACTTTCTATGTGAGCTACTCTACCCTTTGCGCTATGATGTGTTCCTTTAGAGAATCTGCGCTCTCGACATGATCTTGAGCCATCCTTGTCTTCTCCTCCTCCAGTTCAAAAATTATTTGCATTGCTTTCTCCTGGAGGGGTTCTAACTAGGCTTGCCTTACCTTCTTGTTATTCTGCACGGTCTTCAATTTTGTTTGCAGGGTCTTCATCTCTTGCATGTTTTTCAATCGTTCTGTAATGCTCATGGCCTTTTGTCGTTGCTTCAACACTTGCATTGTAGTGATGATTTTCTCCTCTTGCTGGTCTAGCTGTTGTACCTTGTTGTCTTCCTCCAACGTCGTCCATATTTGTGTGGTCCTTTCAAAGAGTTCTGTGACCTTTTTGGCTTCTATTTCCATCATTTCTAGTTGCAGTGTTTCATGTTGTTCCCTTTCAGTTGTAACTTTAGGAGGAGTTGTTGGTGTTAATTTTTCCTTGGGTTCCTCGATATCCTTCCTGTACCCTTCGAGAATTTGCACGATGATTTCAATCTGTTCTTTAGCACTGCTCACGGTTGCATGCTGACTACCTGGAATCTTTGTGAAGACTTCTTTCATCTTCTGCTCCAGGTTATATACATGTTTCTTTTCCTCCCGTGTCTCTAGCTGGAACTATTATACCACAATTTATAGTGCGTCCTTTCCATGTTTGGTAATTTTCAATTTTGTCATATCTGCTTTGGCTTGTGATTACACTTTCTGTGTGACATTGACTTGTATCTTGTACAATTCCTTTGTTGGTATTTAAGTGGCATCTATGCCATGGCCTCCTTGAATTGTAGCACATATCTTGTTATCTAGAAGTTAGGACTTGCTTGTGCTATGAGTTGGATTGTGTCTTCCTCTTTCTGCGCGGTTTTTTCCCCTTCTTCTGTCAATTGAGGGATAAGTTATGCTCCCCTCTATTATTCTTGTGCTTCTTGTATCCATTCCAGGACCTGTTTAATGTTATCCAACTCCTTCCTTATCATTTTTCTTTGGTTCTTGACCTCCTCATACTCTTCCGTTGCGCGGTCCTGCACCCTCTATGCGACTAAATCAACACCATCCTTAGTGATTGTGTATTCTAGGATGTCATTGTGGGCCTTGGCCTTCTTGCGCAACCCACCTATATGTATGATCGACAGTTTGGGTGGCCCTGTCTCTTGTGGAGTAGTTGTCATTGGGGTTCCTGTGTCATTGTGTTCCCCCTTCCTTGTTCTTCATACGTGGGTAATTTTTTTTTTTTTTCTATCTGTCCGTCCTTCTTTGGGGTGCTAACCTTCTTCTGTTGCGCTGTCTTTGGGCCATACTTTGTCTGTTGTGTTTATTTATAGAATGTGATGCTTCCTCCTGCAAATGTCTTAGATGACTTTGCTTCAACTTCTTTCCCTTTGGGCATGTACTTGATGATGTCTGGGATCTTCCAGTCCTCCTTCTAGTATTTTATTTCCCATTCAACTTCCGCTGCATTGATGCATAATTGAAGTTTTAGCCATTCTTTGTCTGAATCCTTACATGCATGGATCCACATATTGTGTTGCTTATCCTTAAAGTTGGCTATCCCATGGTATTGCGTGACCACCTCAGAAGCTATTCTCCAGGTATTGGCTATATTCTCTTGCATATCCCTGAGATACTGAGAAAAAGTGCTGGCATTACAACTTATCCACTTGGAATCAGAAGTGCTTCCCAACAATGTGTATCATGTTGTGTGACATCGTCCTACTCTATCACAAAAATATGAGTAGGTAGGCTCTTTCCATATGATTAGTGATATCAATATGATGAGCCATGAGTAGTGGATCACGGTTCCCAAGTCCCACGCATCCTTGCAATAATCTAGGAATAGATTGAATAAGTATGGGGCCTAACTAAGCATGGTGTCGTTTTCATGCTGCATTGCGGCTGTGACAACTCCTGTGGGGACCTCCTCCTTGCGACATTTTAGAAGGAGTTTGCATGCCATAAATTTTGTTTCCATCCTGGTGGTTGCGTCACTGATTTGTTTTATGATAATTCTATGTGAGCCCCTTTTTGTCCCATAGGTTTTCTTCATTTATTCTAGAGTTCCTTTTCTTTGGTTTTATCATCTATGTACTGGGAAAGATTCTTGCCATTTGATGGAAATCCCTTGATGAACGAAATTAGTTTGATATTGATGGAGACTAGTTTGTCCAACCAAAAAAATCCTCCATGGAAGACTGCCAGTAAATACTTAACATAGTTTTTCACGTATTTTCCTCTTCCGAAGTGAGGAATATTTAGCAAATTCAAGATCCCTATATTTACCAAGCCTGCCACCCTCTGCTTTGGTTTCATCACTGGATCTCCTAACGACCTTGTTCCCAAGATCTCCATATACACCTGTTGTGCAAATTATGGGAACTTACAGGTGTCAGAAACGTCATGGTCTATGTATCGTAACCTTTCAAATCAACCCAATAAACTTGGTGTGGCCTGCACCCCATCTAGAATGCGCAAAAAAACTATCGAGGTGTCGGGATGCTTGCACGGGGGACCGAATGATGGGTTGTTTCCCCTTTCTCTGTGTTGGCACACTAGATGTCCCAACCTCTAGTTTTCTTTATTCCCAACCCGACTCTAGTTTCTCCATGATATATTTGAGCTGCAGTTCCTCATGCTGTGCAGACCCCACAATAGGCTGTGACCTTGTCTCATTAGATTCTGTCCTTTCACTGTCAATGCCATTTGTTTTGTGGATTTCTTAGGCCCTAGAAGGTTGTTGTGGGTTTCTTGTTTCTAATGGGTCATGGCCACGCACAATTTCATGTGAGTTGATGTCCATCCCAACCATCATCGGGGCCTTCCCCTCTTCCTCTACCAGTGTGGAGCTCACGGGTTTGGTCTGTGGCGAAGGAATTGCATCGACATTGATGATTCCTTATGTTTGTGTAAAAGCTTGTTCTGCCTCTGTGGTGACTTGTAGCTACTGCATGTTTTCCGTGTTGTTTGTCCAAGTGCACCAACCTTTGGAGGTGCTATCGTGGGTAATTATTCCTTCTTCAGTTGACCTTTGGCTGCTAAGATCTCTGAACTCGCTTATTCACCACCTATTTTTGTGCTCCGTAGCTCCGCGGGTATGTAAATTCACATTAAGTATCGTTTGGCCCGTGTTTTAGTTATATACAAGGTGTCCTAAATGCGATAAATATTCTTGGAGATGATTCTTTGATGGTCATAAATGCGGTAAATATTCTTGAGCATGCTTCATTAAGTTTCATAAATGCTCAATTTGTGACTTTTTACCCCGATGACCGGTTTTTGCTTTTCCGACTGTTGCCCCATTTTTCGATGCATTGTAACTTTTAGGTGTGTTGTACGTTTCTGCAGTGAATTTTCCCCTGGTGCACTGTGTTTTCTTCATGTCATCCACATGCTGTGTGTGGTAACTTTTTCTTTTTGTCACACTGATTCCACTGTCTGTTGCGCACGATATTTCCCAGTATTTTATATTTTCCTTATTTTTCTACTTTTGTCTTCTTTTTTCTACTTTTTATTTCTTTTTGTTAGTTTTCTTTCCTAATATCTACTATATTACACTATATACATGACTTTCTTACTGCGTTCTAACATTTAAGAGTTAGTAGGTTGACTTTCCCTGTACAGTTTCAGTCAACTACCGTTGATCATTACTTTCAGTTCTATTCCTCCCAAGTCTTTTAGCTGCACAAATCCCCCATCTATGATAGTATTTACTTCATATGGACCTAGCCAATGCATTCTAAACTTACCAGGGTGTTGCAAAAATTTATTTTCATAGAGAAGAACTAGGTCTCCCTCCTTAAAGATTTTATTTTTAATATGTTTTTCATGTCAGGATTTGTCCCTTGATTTAGATATTTCCTAGTGAAATCCTGCCATAATCCTGTCCTCTTACATTTACATTAGTTGAATTAACCTCTCCTGTACTGCACCTCTTTCTTCCATGTTGGTAATTGCTGCTACACGTAGATTGGGTACCATAAATTCTAATGGCATCACTGCTTCTTGTCCATACACCAATATGAATGGTGTATGTCCTGTCAAATTCTTCCATGTGGTCCTATATTCCCATAGTACTTATGGCATTTTCAAGTCCCAATCATCCTTGTTAACGTTGCATATCTTAGTTAAATCATTTTAAAAAATCTTATTGAAAGATTCTATTGTTCCATTTGCCTAAGGATGATATGGTGTACTCTTCCGGTGATAGAATTCAAACTCCTCATTCATAGCCATGATGGTAATATTAATAAAATAAGTGCCTTGGTCACTCATTAGAATCCCGGGACATCCAAATTTGGTGATCGCTTTCTCAAATAAGAAGTGTGTTGTTGTCTCTATGATACAATCTTTGATTGGTGTTGCTTCTTCCCATCTCGTTAAGTATTTGGTCGCAGTAATGATATATCTTTCTCCCGACCTTTGTGCTAGTGGATTAATAGGTCCAACAAAGTCTATTTCCCATTTTTCAAATACCCACAGAGTTACTTGTGGTCTTAGGGGCATCTCATCGCTTATGTTTGGTTTTCCAACCCTCTGACATACATCACAGTTTTGGAAATATTCCTTGGCATCTTTATGGACTATTGGCCACCATAATCCTACGTGAAATACCTTCTGCACGGTATCTTTTCTTGCATAGTGTGCTCCATCTATACCTTCATGAGCTTCTTCTAAAACCCTGGCTCATTCATGTTTCAATACACACCTTCTCAAAATTCTATCTGTGCCCATCTTGTATAAATGTCCTGCAATGAGTTGATAGTTTACAACTTTGACTACCATATTTTTCTTCTATGTAGTGCTAAAGTCTTGTGGGGCAACTCCTGTACTTAAGTATTCAATAATATCAACGAAGTATTCATCAACTACCTGTACTGAGAATAATTGTGCATCAGGGAAGTTGTCTTCCAAGTTAGTAGGTTCTTCTCCATTGGTTACCCTTGACAGGTGATCAGGTCCTGCATTCAACTTCCCTAGTTTGACTATCACTTCGAAATCAAATTATTGGAATAATAACAACCATATATATATCCTTCCCCCCAACACTGGCTTGTTGACTAGATATTTAGGGAAGAATGGTCTGTGAAAAATTTAAAGTGTTTACCCAGTAAATAGTGACTGAATTTCTGAAATGCATATACCATGGCTAGGCCTTCTCTTTCTCTGGTGTTGTAATTCTGATTAGATTCTGACAAATTTTTGCTTGCAAAGGCTATATGATGGTCTAATTCACCTACTCCTCACTACGCTATAATTGATCCAAGTGATATGGATGATGCATCTACGTGCACACAAAATGTATTTTCCCAATCTGGAAATACTAATATAGGTGTTGTCACCATATTTTCCTTTAGAGTGTCCAATCCTTGCTAATAGTCCCCATTCCAATGAAATATGGTGTCCTTCTTTAACAATTTTTCCATTGGTGCAGTAATATGCACATACCCCTTTATAAATCTCCTATAATAGCATGTATGTCCCAGTGTTGCTCTTAACTAGCACACTGACTTTGGTGGTGGTAAATTCACAATGACTGCAATCTTAGCAGGGTCAACCAGTAAACCTTGTTTACACACTATATGTCCCAACAATATCCCAAAAGGTGTACCAAAAATGCATTTTTTGATATTTAATGATATCTGACATTGCCTGCATCTTTCCAACATTAGTATTAACAATTCTACATGGTCCTTCAAAATACTATATATAGTTTAATCATCCAGATATACTTCTAGAAACCGATGTATGAATTCCTTAAAAGCAACTATGACTACTCTTGAAAATATAGCTGGTGCATTCTTTAGTCCAAAGGGAATGGTTGTATATTGGTAGTATCCCCATTCTATAGAAAAATTGGTCTTATACCTATCCTCTGGAGCTATTTTGATTTGATGGTAACCCAAGAATCCATCTGTGAATGAATATGCTTCCTGGCCTCCCACATTCTCTAAGACCTCATTTGTAAAAGGGGTAGGGAAAGGGTCATGTAAGTAAGAATAATTTTGTTTCCTCAGATCTACACAAATCCTTATCCCCCCTTGCTTCATTTATTGGAATACCATGGGACTGATCCATTCATATTTCTCTACTGTTTCTATAATGCCACCTTCCAACATTCAGTCAATTTCTGTTTTTACTTTCTTCTTATACACTGGATTCAGTCTGTAAGGTCTCTGTTTGATAGGTCTAGCCTTAGGTTTGAGGGGTATCTTCATATCACCTAGATCCCCTACTATGCCTTTCATCTCTGTAAAGGTCATTGGAAACATGTCACTATATTCGCATAGTAACTCTGTTATTCTTTCTACTGTTTGCTCATCCCAATAGTGTCAAATACTTGACATTCTAGGATTGTCATTTGTACCAATGTTGAATTTCTTAAATTTGATTGGTGCAGCAAATGCCTTTGACTCCAGAGATGGACCTTCCACAACTATCTCTCCTTCAATCTCTGTAATATGAATTTTTCATGAATTATCTTCATCTGGTGCTTCCTCTTCGACATGATAACATGAGAGTAACTCTTTGATTGTCTGTATTTTCTATTGTTGATATTATGTCATGATTTAAACCTCTGGTTCATCAAAAAAATATCACTCCCCTTATCAAATTCAACGCTGAATCAATGTTGGGGTTCTCATGCTCGAATGAGAAAGTTACTACAAAATTATTCTATAATCCTGTCCATTCTGTAGTTCCTTTGCACATATCTTGGTCTATGTACCAGTTCCCTGGGATCCCTTTCAATGTATGAATAAAGTGATGAGGCCATTCCCCTGGTGGTGTCATCCTCCATTATGTTCTGCACTTCTCCAAGTGTTCCATTGGTGTGCATTTCCCATCATACTTCTGCACTCTATTGCTCCCCGGTTCTGTGCCAAATCTAATGTGCAGTAGTCGTTTACACTGATACCAATCTTGAATTTTTTCTTTGTGCGCACCCCACCATCTTGTAGGTGTTTCCTTGAGTGAAATATCTAAGGCTAAGAGCCTCTAGTTTTGTAACACTTCCTCTTCATATTTTTTCAATAATTCCTCTAAGTCATTTAGCCCATGAAAAATGGGAGGTTCTCTTATCTCTGTACCAACCCATATTACTACATAGTGATGCAAGAGCATCGCCAACAACAAGAGAGCATGGGGCAAGTTCCAACACATTTTGGCACATGATGAATTGTTTGAAACATTTTGAAGTTTGATACACCAAACATAAATTAAACAATTAAGAAAGGGCGTACTTGTAGATTGTAATCAGACCTTGAGCATCCTTCTCTCATCTGAAGGATTAAGAGGCATTTATGCTAGTAAATGTAAGTAGGTAGCTTTAAATTCTTAGATTAGACAGTTTTAGGAGCTGGAGGGAAAATGGATATAGACACCCTCACTTGTATCATTGTAACATTAGCAGCATGATTAATAGAGCATAGAGAAGAAGAAGTAGAAAGTTGTGTAGAAGAACCCATGTACAGAAGTTCTGAGATTAATATATGAAGCTTTGATCTAGACTCATGGTGTTCAAATACTTTCTGTGTAAGCATGATTGAATGTTATGCTCATGATTGTTTTAATCTTTCTGATATACATTTTATTTTATGCCATGTATGTATGATTTCGTGTTAAGCATTCAAAGTCTGAGAGAGTAAAGAATGAGTTTCAATTGTTTCTCAGTCTTAGCAAGAGTTTTCCTGCAATGAGTGCAGTGAAATTGTCCGCAAGGTGTGCGTTGATAGAAGTTAGAGTTCGTCTATGCAAGCTTAGGAGGGATAACATTGTTCTCATTCTCAGAGAAGTGCAAGTTAAGCACAGGAGCCGTGCAAGGAGTGCACAGGCTGAGTGAAGTCTCAGAGTTACAACCTGAGCGAAATTGTTGAAGGACTGCTGTCGCAGGGAGTGTGCAGAGTTGAAGAGGTTCAAATACTTGGAAGTATTTGAAGAATTACCGCAAGGAGTGCATGCAGGAGTCTTCTTGGAGACTTGAGTTGTGGAGAAATCTCAGGAGGGATAGAGTCTTCGAAGTTGTCGAAGAGAATATCAAGAGGGCTAGTGCCTTGAAGTGTTGTAAGAAGGTGCAACGACGTTGTTTTTGATGGCGGACAAGTTTGTGAAAGCATACTTGTTCATTTCACAGGAGTTGTTAGGGAGGAATTTGACGGTCGGAATTCTCCATGGAGAATTCGTGAAGTTTCAAGAGCCGTCAGATCTTGCAGAGGAGCAAGAAGGATTATGGTGAGTGTTTTTCTAAGTGCAAGCTCAGGAGAAATCAGGCCATAGGATCTGATCCAACAAGGGCCGTTGGATCACTCGCGTGATCTCATTTCGTGGATTCCCAAGTTGAAGGGTCAAAACCCTTGCATCAAGATGCGTGAGGTCACGAAAGACGAAGTCCCAAAATAGCGGAAGAATTTGAGCTGTCCGATTGGAAGAAGGACACGTGTCGCGAGATCACCCATATCGGGGATTCAGACATCGGGAGTCAGAGAAGGAAGTCTCTTGACTTCGCGAGTGGCGAAGTCGTGAGAAGATCGGGACCATCCATCTGAGGAGGATAGGTGGTAGAGATCAAAGGATCTCACAAATTCAGAGGTTCGCAAGGTGAGAGCCTAGGAGTTGGGTGCTCCAAGTCGCGAGTGGTGAAGTCGGGAGGAGCAAAGACAACTATTGGATCCAGGTCACGAGAGGACCATTGGATCAGAACCTCATCATGCGTATCACGCATTTGGAGGTTTAGAGGTTGGGAGGACCTCATCTCGACATCAGAAGTCACGAAGTGCCGAGAGACGAGGCACGAGTGTAGACATGTGGCAGAACCACAAGGTGGGGCCAGCATGATTGGTAGGTGGACACGCATCACCTGGAGGAAGGATTCAACACCCGTTGACCTCTCGCATCTTAGGGATTTGTGAGATAAGGGAACGAGAGTTCAACCCTTTGACTCGTGAAGTCTCAAGTAGCGAGAATGTGAGGAGAAGAGTCAACATCGCTTCTCAGGGTTTCATGAAAGGAAGGTGCCAAGGTTGGATGCCACAAATTGTGAAGTGACGAGTAGCGAGAGGAGATAGCATTAAGCATAGCCAGTTGTCATGCATGGAGGGAACTGAAAAGAGAAGGAGCTATAACCATTTCATGATCTCGGGTATCGCGAGATTGGAAAAGAAGAGTTAGAAGCCTCGACTCACGAACTCATGAGTGGCGAGTTGTGACAAGCACCTTTTGGGTTGGGCCTTGGTCATAGTTCTGTGGTCACACGAAGAAGTGGAGCTCATGCCTAGTGGTGTTCACACAGGGAAGCTACCAAAAAAAAGGACCTATGGATCGATAATTTGTGATTCCAATAGGGAATCTAAAGAGCCGATTTGGCTCGAGGGAGATAAAGAATGATCCTGTGAGCGGATCTTGGCCTGAGGGCCGATAGGTCTGTGTCAGTTGGTATCAGAGCTAGACTCTGTTTGTATACTTCAGACAGGGAAAGCGAGAAAGAATCTCAACCATGCAACTGAGAAGAAGAGATAGGCAAACACCTGATCCGCCAGAGGATATGGAAATGGCAAGAAGAAGGGGTAAGCGGATGCCTGATCCAGCCATGGAGAGAGAGATGCATGACCTACGCGCCAGACTCCAGGACATGGATACAACACAGAGGCACACAATCGATGTTGGAAATGTCAGTGAATCTGAAAGTGAAGATGAAGCTGGACATGAAGGAGAAGAAGTTGCAGCAGAGGATGCAGCAAATGAACTCCTACTCAGGGCTGTTGCAAGAATGGGTGCCAGAGAAAAAATGGACATTCCAGTATATGAAGAAAACCTAGATGTTGAATAGCTTCTAGACTGGATTAGAGCTCTAGACACATATTTTGACTATGAAGATGTTGAGGAAGACAAAAAGGTCAAACATGCTGTCACAAGACTTAAAGGACATGCAACATTGTGGTGGGATGAGCTACAAGATGATAGACCCTACAAAGGCAAGCAAAAAATCAAGAGTTGGGATAGGATGATCGCAAAGATGAAGGCGAAATTCATTCCCAGGGACTACCAAATTACTCTGTTTTAGAGAATGCAAAATTTGAGACAGAAGTTGATGTCAGTGAAGGAGTACACTAAATAATTCTACAGGCTGAACATCAGGGCAGGTCATCGCGAAAGTGATGATGAAAAAGTTGCTAGGTACATGAATGGTCTGAGATATGACATTCAGGATGAGATGAGCATGATGATCATCTGAATGGTGGAAGATGCTTATCAGATGGCTCTAAAGGCTGAAGAGAAGCTGAGCCGAAAGAAAAGTCAAAGAGGCCGAGGTAGAAGTCAGCCCATAGGAAAATCAGTTGTCCAGGATAGAAATCAGAAACCCAAGGAAGAGTAGAAGAAACCCCAGACTCAAACTGAGAGAGGTGGAAGCTCATAGAGAGGGCAGTATACCAAACAGAGAGGTTAGTATTCTGATGGAAACATTTTTCCTCGTACCAGAGGTAGAGGAAGAGGTGGAGGTGGAGTGGTGAAATGCTTCACATGCAGAAAGGTCGGACATAAATCTTATGAATGTCCAGATAAGAAGAAAGAAGGTGGTGAAACTCACATTTCCAAAGCACAGAGGTGGAATGTTGAGGCAGAATATGCTGAAGGTGGAAGATCACTGATGATGTGAAAAGTTCTCTTAACGCCAGAGAAGGAGGTGGAGAGTTCAGTCCAAAGGAACAAACTTTTTCGGACCGCTTGCAAGACCAAAGACTGGGCATGCAAAATCATCTTGGACAGTGGTATCACAGATAATCTCGTTTCTACAGAGATGGTAGAAAAGCTGGAGCTTGAGACTATTGAACATCCGAGCCCATACAGAGTTTCGTGGCTACAAAAAGGACATCAGGTAAATGTCACTAAACAATGTTTAGTTGAGTTTAAAATAGGTGGATATAGAGATGAAATACTATGTGATTTTATTCCCATGGATGTTTGTCATCTATTGCTGGGTAGACTGTGGCAATATGATAGAAATGTGATTCATGATGGGAGGAAGAACACATACACCCTAGAGAAGAATGGGAGAACTCACTTGTTGCTTCCAATCAAAGATAAGGAGGTGAAAGCTGAAGTAAGCAACGCTGTACTTCTCATGAGTGGGAAGGAACTTCTTACAGAGGTTAAGAAGACGGAGGAACCACAATTCATTGTGGTCAGGAAGCCTAAAATTGTTTTAACCAGTACAAGGGTAGATGATTTACCAGAAGAGGTTCAGAAACTGTTGGAAGAGTTTGCTAACATAGTAGTGGACGAACTACTCGTTCGCTGCCACCGATCATAAGTCTGAGTCATCATATTGATCTCATACCTGGAACTAGTTTACCAAACAAGGTAGCGTACAGATTGACGCCGCAGGAGAATGAAGAAGTCAAAAGATAGGTCCAGGATTTAATGGACAAAGGGTTGGTTAGAGAAAGCTTGAGTCCATGTGTTGTTTTGACAGTGCTCAGTCCGAAGAAAGATGGAGGTTGGAGAATGTGTACTGACTCAAGAGAAATTAACAATATTACCATTAGGTATAGATTTCCATTGCCAAGGATGGATGATTTGATGGATTGCTTGAGTGGGGCCAAATTTTTTTCGAAGATTGATTTGAAAAATGGATATCACCAAATTCATACGAGAGAAGGAGATGAATGGAAGACAACCTTCAAGTCTAACAAAGGGTTGTATGAATGGCTTGTTATGCCGTTTGGTCTAACAAACGTGTCGAGCACTTTCATGAGGTTGATGAACGAAGTCCTGAAGGATTTCATCGGAAAATTTGTCATTGTGTATCTGGATGACATACTGATTTTCAGTAAAACAGAGGCAGAGCATCTGAAACATTTGGCTATAGTGATGAAGAGGCTACAACAAGAGAAGCTGCTGATAAACATGAAGAAATCCTCATTCATGAAGACAAAGATCATTTATTTGGGTTTTGTTATTTCTGTAGACGAGTTGAGGATGGATCTAGATAAGGTGAAGGTAATTAAGAATTGGTCATCACCAAAGAATATATTTGAGGTGAGAAGTTTTCATGGATTGGCTAGTTTCTACCGGAAGTTCATCAGGAATTTCAGTGGAATTAGTGCACCAATGATGGACACAGTGAAGAAGAGACACAAGTCTTTTCACTGGACAAAAGAAGCAGAGAAAAGCTTCAATTTGTTGAAAATGAAAATCACAGAACAACCAATTTTGGTGTTGCCGGATTTTAAAAAGACATTCCAAGTAAAATGTGATGCAAGTGGATTTGCAATAGGGATAGTCTTGAGCCAAGAAGACAGGCCAATAGCATACTTTAGTGAGAATCTGAACGAAACTGAAGTGAAATACTCCACGCATGACAAGGAGTTCTATGCTATTATTCATGCATTGAAGAAGTGGAGACACTATTTGATTCCTAAGGAGTTTGTTTTATACAGTGACAATCATGCTTTGCAATTTGTGACTCAAATGGAGAAGTTGAATCAAATACATGTTAAATGGGTTGAATACACGCAGAATTTTACATTTGTAATTAAGCATATTTCTGGAATTTCTAACAAGGTCGCTGGTGCTTTGAGCAAGAAATGTTTGCTATTACAGGAGTTCAGAGTCAAAACACTGGGTTTTGATGATGTCAAGAACATGTACAGAGATGATCCAGATTTTAAAGAAGTGTATGAGGCGACTGAGAATCCAATTCTCAGGGACAAAAGCCAATGGGAAGAATACATGATCCAGGATGGATTGTTATTCAGGGGCAATCAATTATGTATTCCGGGCTCCATGAGGGAGAATCTATTGAAGGAGAAACATAGTGGTGGATTGGTAGGACATTTTAGTCATGACAAGATGTTCTCAAAGATAAATGAGTCATATTATTGGCCAGGAATGAGAGCAGATGTCAAACGATTCATGGACAGATGTAGAATTTGTCAGCATTCAAAAGGAAAGAGGCAGAATATGGTGGTGGTACCTGGTTGAACCGAGATGCAAATTTTCCTATCATCATTTCTGCTTGCACCCTATAAGTATCTGAATTTGTTTCTCTCATCAACTCCATCGCTCTACAATGCTTATCATCATGACCCACTGATTTGCAAAAATTTCAATATGAAATTTTTGGTATTGTCTTATGCTTCTGCATCACTGGACATGATATGGATCATGCCCATGCATCTTACAAATATTACACCATGGTCCTCCTATTGTCAATGGGTTTGGCACCCCTGTCGTCATGTACTGCGCAAAAGTTAGACATTCATTCTTATGGTGTCCTTCTGTCCTGCATAACGTACACAAAATTCTCTTTTCTCTTTGTCATTATTATGGTTAAGTTGAATTTTTAGATTCTTCAAATCCTCCTTCAACTCCTCTATTGTTGGATCTGTCTACTAATACTAGTTCTCTTCCAGTTGCAGGGCTTCTTGTAGAGCCTCTGCCCGAGTTTGTAACTTCTGCTGTCTTAAATGATACTTCAAGTGTGGTAACCATGAGTTCACAAATAAGTACCTATATTTCATGTTAGTAATTGAATATTTCAAGTTACCTTTCAGACATTTGAACCTCTGATCAATATCCTAAATAGACTCACCTGGTTTCTTCTTGATTTCAATCATTTCATTCATGTACTGGTCTTCTGAGCTTGGCTTTTGAAACTTGTTTACCAATAGTTTTTTCATGTATGCAATAGTCTTTGGTACTCCATGTGGATTGTTTACATCTAGGCTCGTGTACCAGTCCAACACGTGGTCTCTTAGTGTGATAGCTAACTACACGATATTTGTATCCTCATCTATGATATGCTTTGCTTCCTATATCTTCTTACAAATGAATAAGTGCTTTTCAGGGTCCTCTGATGCCTCTCCCCGAAATTATGGTAATCTAATCGTGGGATCATGTCCTGCCATTTTGAACTGTGTTGAACTACCACCTCTACGCGATGTATATAATGGACTGTTACTTCCTAAAATTGATCCCCCAGTTTATTTTACTTGATTGGATCCCTGTCATTTTTCTTTTCTTCCACTAAAATTTAGTTTTCTAAACACTGTTGTTCTTTTTGGTGTATTAGTCACACATGGGGTTGTAGGTTCCACACTGATGGCGATTTGGATTGGCATTCTGCCTTCTGTTTTTGACCCTGGACCTCCTATTTTCCTTTCATATGTTGTGTGCAGGATTTCCTCAATTTTATCCATAACCTGACTATCCTCAATGTTGTAGAAAAATCTCCCTGTTGACAGGTAGATTGCCTCAAAGAGATAGACTCTTAACTCTAAGACATAAAGTGCTTAACGTGGACACTGACTTCCTTTCAAATCTATACAAACTAATGCATGAGGAGGAAGGAGAACAAAAGTACCTTTTAATCGACGTTTGTCCCTGCACGCTCCGAATCGAGCCCCAAACTCTCGCTCCTCGCTGAGTCCTATAGACAAACAAAGTACGACCACATCCTACTCTATTGATATTAGCTTGAAAATAGATCTATCTATCAACGATAAGTTCATGTAAGATCAGACACAAACTAGAAAGAAACAGGCCAAGCAAATTATATTAATGAGGACAAAACATTGCTTACAGCCATGGATTGATTGCAACAACTCTGCCAAGTCCTCCTCGTCTAACCCTTTCTCCAAAGATCCACGATCCGAATGATGATAGCTTCACCAATTTCTCCCTATGAGATGATAGGTCTCTTGCTTCCAAAATATCTCTGTTCCAGCACCACTTATGAGATCATAAGTTTGGTGTGATTCTCTCTTTTCCATCCTCTTTCACCATTAGAAAGCTTGCTTATATAACCTTGGAGAGGCTTTAACCACTTGATATATCCTTGGGGAAGTTGAGGATTTGCCTCCTTCAGTTGAGGATCTACCCTAAGATCATGGCTTGACTAGGGATTCAAATCCAACTGCCTTCCAAGAATGAAAGGATCCTTCCCCCATTCATCTCAACAACTTAAAAACTGCCCAGAATAGGTAGCGCTCCCTCAAAAGGGCCATCAGAGCACTGTAGTGCTCCCTAGTAGGCTTTAGGGGGCGCCAGCACTCTCAAAATCTATAGTGCTCCCTCAAAAGGGCCAGGGGAGCTTTATAACGCTCCCTGACAGTGTAAGGGGGAGCACCGGTGCTCCAAGATAGTGTAAGGGGGAGCGCTCCCCTCCAAAAACTCATTTTTTGAGGTGCTTTCAGATGGAAAAATGTTTGCAAGCCTGCTGACTCATTTCTCCTCTTCCAAATCAAATGTTTGAGGTGTTTCAAGTGTCCTTCTCATGTCATTATAGGCACGACATAGGCATCATGGCAGTATGCTTCCCTGACACTTGCGACACTTGTGAGAAACATGCGACACTTGCGACCTTGTGAGAAAAATGCGACACTTGCGACCTTTGTAATGATGACACTTGCGACACTATCAAAGTGAGTAATTTTGATGTGTAACAGATTGCCCCCCAAAGTA
>WSFP011463655.1:0-18597 GCA_009831015.1 Picea engelmannii
CCAATTATCAATTTAAAGTATTAAAATGCATAATAATAGCTTGAAATTCAAAGATACCTTAGGTGACCCCTTTGAATGGTAAAGGGATGTGGATTATATCAAAATGAGGTCAAAAAGGGTGGTACTGGCATATAGTTGGAGGTATGTGGTATATAGTATAGGCAAAGAACATGGTCAAAACCGGGGACCAACATAAATGCTAGTGCCACTTTTCAGAGAGCGATGAATATCGCTTTCCGTGGTCTAATCAATCAATCTATAATAGTTTATCTAGATGATGTCACTGTCTTCTCAAAGAATAAAGAAGATCATTTAGCTCATCTAAGATCTGTTCTACAGCGATGTCGTAAGTACAACATCTCTTTAAATCCCCCAAAAATTGTCTTTGCAGTAGAACAAGGCAAGCTGCTCGGATTTATTGTATTAAATGAAGGGATGATCATTGACCCTGAAAGGACTCAAGTCATTTCAAAAATCCCCCCTCCCTCTTCCAAAAAGTCCATGCAATCTTTCTTAGGTCAGATAAATTTTGTTAGAAGGTTCGTCCCCATCTTTTCAGAAATGGTTAGGCCATTACAGAACTTAATAAAAAAAGATGTATAGTACCATTGGGGACCTCTAGAAAGTTAAGCTTTTGACTCAATAAAAAAGGTCATAGTAGAAGCTCATTCCCTAATGAGCCCTGACTTTTCGCGAGATTTCACTCTCTACACATTTGTCTCTGATCGGTCTTATGTCGTTGTGCTAACCCAAAAGAATGTTGAAAACAACGAAGTTCCCATTGTCTTTATGAGCTCAGCCTTTAAGGGAGAAAAACTTAATTACCCAGTAGTAGATCAACAGGCTTATGCTATTTTTAAAGCAGTAAAACACTTTCGATCTTATCTACTGAAATCTAGGACGAAAATCATTGTCCCTTACCCTGCTGTCAAAAATTTGTTAGTACAGAAAGAACTGGGTGAAAAAAGGGCAAACTGGGTCACATCCTTACAAGAATGTGACCTTGAAATCACTCCAGCACAAATTGTTAGAGGCCAAGGTTTATGTAAATTGGTTGTTGATTCAGCTATAGAACAGCAGAATAAAATTGATATGTTAATTCAAGATCAGGCCAATCAAAATCAAATCTATTGTGCACAAAATATTACTAGTCCTTGGTATGATGATGTCAAATTTTATCTAATTCATGGATTATCTCCCCGTCACCTTCATCCAAAAAAGAGGAGAGCATTAAGATTAAAATCTTCTTCTTTTCAGCTGGTAAATAACATATTGTTTTGCCAAAATTTCGATGGAATACTTATGCGTTGTCTAGAAAAATATGAAGCAGATAAAGTCTTATTATAATTACATGCAGGGGAAGCTGGTGGGCATTTCGGTGGAGAAACCACTGCCCACAAAGTATTAAGGGCAGGATATTACTGGCCTACTCTTTTCAAAGATGCCCATGAGTTATGACACAAGTTTGTAATCTGTCAAAAGGCTTCTGGACGAGTACAGAAGTAAGCATTCCCATTGCAACCTGTCTCGGTAGACTCCCCTTTTCAACAATAGGGCTTTGACATTTTAGGCCCAATCAACCCCACCTTCGCGCAGAAACATAAATACATCATAACAGCGACAAATTATTTCACCAGATGGTCTGAGGCTGCACCATTAAAAGTGGTAAACACCAGCTAGGTAATATCTTTCCTGAATTCAAATATTATCACTTGTTTCGGTATTCATGAATGCCTAGTGTTTGATAATGCTTTCTATTTTTCGTCTCTCAAAATGAGTGCCTTTTCTCTAGAAAAAGGAATAAAATTAAAGTATTATGCCAGCTATTACCCCCAAGGCAATGGTTGGGCGGAATCGACTAATAAAAACCTGATCAAGATCATCAAGAGAACGGTCTCCGAAAACCATAAAAACTAGCATAATGCACTATTTAATGCAATCTGGGTTGATAGGGTAACTCCTAAAATTGTCGTTGGTAATTCCCCCTTTTTTCTCGTTTATGGTAGGGAAGCGATTCTTCCACCACATGTTCTTCTTCCATCTCTACAGTTATCGCAAAAGGTTCAAGAAGAAGACTGTCTTCCTTTGGAAAGTCAGATTAATGCTTTGTTGGAGTTAGAGGAAGTAAGGGCTCAAGCGAAACAAAAATTGGATCAACATCAACTCATTGTCAAAAACTGGTTCGATTCCAATTTTACCTTAAACAGAAATTTTGAGATAGGTGATCTTGTCCTTAAGTGGGACAAACCTCATGAGGGAAAAGGCGAACATACTAAGTTCCAAAACCTGTGGTTGGGACCATTTTTAATTGTTGAAAAACTAGGTCCCAGTTCTTTCTGCCTGCAAAATTTAGAGGGACAGCCAAACACCTTCCCGGTGAATGGCCAAGCTCTCAAAAGGTATTTCACCTGAAAACTCTCCAATACACCTTTTGTACATTTTTTTTTTTTTTTTTTTGATTTCTTTGTTGTCTATTTTTCTTTGCTAGTTTGTTTTTGTTATCGGTCTTTTTTAACCAAACATGCATGTATTATAGTCTAGCTCAAACAAAGAGAACATAATGCTTCATCTCGAAATAACTGTCAAAAGCTGTCAAAACATCAATTTATTTCTTTCTCTGAAATTGTAGGTTAGTTAAAGATGACATTTTGTTTGAAAGTTGATTCCTCAATTTCAATTTGCACTTGAAAGTATTCACGATTATCTTTAAAAAAAATCTCTTTACGTTGTCCCTAATCTTTAAGAAAGCAACTCAACAATGTCTCCCTGTCCTTGAAAATTAGTTTTATCAACGAACTATTTTTGAGATCTTGATGAAGGTTAGTAAGAAAAATTTAAAGGCCTATGAAATATTAAGTTGTGTTAAAAAACTAGAATTTTCAGCATCACCCTGCTTTGTTGAATATCTTTAAAACTATATCAAAATGTGAATAACCTCTCAGAGAGCTGTGGGAAGTGTTTGTAAACCCATCGAGACATTGAACAGGTCTTCTGGCAGCGGGTAAATGCATGCATGACGCCAAGACAACTTTGTCGGGGTACTGAACAGGCCCGCTGGCAGCAAAGCAATGTCAAGTAAAAGAAAATTCTCAGGTATGAATCTCGTTTTTGGTCATAATCATCCTTTGTTCTGATTTGAAATTTCTTGGATAGGATACAGACGCCAGAGTGGGTTAATTGACATCCCTGTCGAGGCTATGAATGCTTGCTGGCAACAATGGCCCTGTCAACAGTATTGGAGACATTAACTTAAACGCCGTGGCTTTGTTTTGTAAAGTTTGTCATCATATTTTGTTCTTTTTAACGAAAGATATCTTAAACTGGACTGCGTCATGATTACTAGAGATGTTCAAATAACTTTTTAGTTGTTCTTCTATTTGAAGTCTTTCATATTTCTCTAACCTGAACTTGTTCGTATTACAGAGATAACTGCTTCTCCCAGCATGTCTCCATTGTTGGCAGCCCAACATATTTTTTTAACTTTTATATCAATTAAGTGATCTATATAGCTGCCTAACTGGGGTCATCTATTTTTATTACTCTTCATGAGCAATTTTCGAAATGACAGTTGTAAGTTGTCGCTTTTCCCTATTGTTTTTTTTTTATGCTTCGTTCATGACTGAAATCATGAAAATGAAGCATGAAAATTTGCGACTGTGTTATCATTCTGTTTGAAATTTTATTAAAGGCAAATTCTTTCTACAGTTTATTAATGAAGCCTTGTTCCTTGCTATGAATACTATTCTCTTTGTTTCGATTCCTTGAACACCAAGCATGCTTAGGGATTGTTAGTTATATCAACAAAGGACCTCTTTGATTTGAGCATTGGTATGGTTTTTTTTGTTGTTGTTTGATTCTTAGTTATATGTTTCCTCATTACTAGGTTTTGATTTTTGATTTTCAACCTCCCAAACCATATGATCGAACCTACTATGTCTCGCACTTATTTCATTTTTAATGCTTTGGTCTTGGCTTGTACTTTATGAAAGGTGGCAATATGATTTGCAGCCAGCCATCATTTCCAAGACTGGTCTTGGGCTTTGCAAACCCTCTTCGCATGCATTTCAATTAATGCCCATCTTATCGTTATGAGTTTTCTTCTCATACATTGTTCACTGATGGTGTTTCTCGGGCTCGGGGTATGGCTCTAGTCTGTTCTCACAAACCCTCCCTACGCGCTCTGTTTGATTGATTATCCTTTCATTCAATATGGCTCCTGTTGTTAGAGTCGAACCTAATGGCATTCAAACTTTGCTCTTATATGACGATGCCAGAGAGGATCTTGAGAGTAATGGTTGGCTCATTTTCCTTATAAAATTTTAGGGTTTCAATCTACAAACTACTCGGGAATTCGCTCTCTCCTTTGATGGGTGTGGAGCTAAGGTGGGTGATGTTCAACTCAAGGTTACAAAGGATTTCTTGAGCCAAGCTACAGGACTCCCTGCGAACGGTCAAAGGTGGTTCAAAAATGCAAAGGTGGAAGAAGTTCCTTGGAGTCTTCTCTTTATATCTCTAAAGATAAAAGGATGTGACAAAGGTATGCCTATCTCCTTACTGAAAGTTCGATCGCACGGTCTGCTTGCTGTGTTGAAACAGTTTGTTACTTGTGAAGGATGTGTTGGTCTTGTGTTTCTTTATCATCTGCGTCTGCTCATGATTTTCATGGGGTTTCCTTTAAATATGTCGTATTATTTATTGAGGAGCCTTTACAAAATGGGCAAAAGGTATAGAAAGCAACGATCAGACTCGAGCCTCTTCCATCACAGCCTAATAATTTTTTTACTTACGCATCAATTAGAGTTGCAGAATGACAGTTGGGATTCATTCATAACCAGAAATGATTATGGTAACCCTGATATGGAGGAGGTCGACAAACTCGTGGTTGAAGAAACCCTTGTCTACCCTACAGTGCCCCTCTCACCTACTCAGGCATGTGTATCGGCCTCCTACAACAAACCCTTTCTCGATCCAAAGGTTATTGAGCATGCCCGTGAGCAATTTATACACCCTAATGACTCTGTTAAAAATTTAAAGAAACCTACAAGTGAGATATCTAAAGGCCATCCTGATTTAAATTTTAAAAACAAGAGAGCCGGGAGGTTAATTTCAAGAAATCTTCGAAACAAGTCGAACTCTCATGCGAGCTCGATCAAAATGATCGAGATCCATGAGAGTTCGGATTCGAAAATTGACAAGTTTCTTGTTGAGGAAGACCCTCTTTCATCTCAACCACCCCTCGATCAGCCTTATAACTTCATCGAAAACTTACCACCTTGTCTGAAACATATCGAAGGGTTTCCTGGTATCAAAATGGTCAATAAGTCTACAGTCCATGTTGGGAATTCCCCGGTTCACAATTGTGATTATTCCCAAGGTACCGTCGCACAGTCAAATTATGAAGTTTTCCTATCCCGGATTGATAGATACTACATCGACATACCCATCCTACAGTCACGGGTTAAATCTCTCACTGATCATATCGGTGCCTTAACCAACGAAATCCATAAGCTCAAGTCTATCATTCAAGGAAAAGAGAAACGTATGAAGACTACAGGCAATGTAATATTTAAAAATATTGAGGCTGCAACAGATATAGTAAATTCCAAGATTGTCTGATACGATTTGATCTTACAGTTGGAGGTATGATCCTTTTATCTTAAAATAGGATTATTTGTTAAAACTAGATTTCTTTGTTCTTACAAGAAATTGGATTTCATTTACTAAAATAACTAGCTACAGAATCAACAGATTTTGTAGCTAGTTATGTTAATTCAAAATTTGCAAATTAATGGTTGAATATGTATCTAAATCTTTCTATTTTTCCTTTTACTTTCAGGATATTCAGGAGTTCATGGTTACCAATTGATCTGAGGCATCTTTGAGACTTGCTAGTCATATCTTTGATACATTTTGTATGAACGGAAATAAACTTTTGTTAGTTTAGAGGATTTAGTATGATCTAGGTGGTTGTATCCCCCTTTTATTTTTGTAATCAATATCTGATCTCAGAAGAGGAAACAATTACCTTTATGAAGGCTTTAAAAACCCATTATTTTTGTAATTACAACATCTTGGCCTGGGGCTAGTTGTGAACAAGCTTATACTCGAATTTGGACATAACATATGTTTACATTTATGCCTTAGCTATTTGTAAATGTTGTTGTTGTCTATAATTTGTTTATCTTGATCATTTGATGACTGTCAATAGATTTCTCCTTCACAGATTATTATGTCGTCAAGATAATTATTCTTTCACAGTTCACGATTGTATGCTTCAGTTATATGAAAATAGTGAATGATCATTCAATTCGTATTATAAGGTTTACCTTAAACATATTGATTGATTAAATGCAAGTTGTAACTGTCGGATTTACCTTATGTGTTATTACTTGCAGTCTATTATATCACAGATATTATTTTGCATCCTATCGTTTTATCAATTAAATACACCAGTCAATGTATAGTTTGGCGTTTATTCCAAACAGTCTGAAGATGCACAACAGATTTATCTCGTGGATGGACTGATGTATGATTTATACAAACAGTTGGATGCATACTCTTCAAGTGATTAATAAGTTAGTCTGTTCCTTTTTATTTGCTGATTTATTATAGAAATTCTTATATGTAGTATAATTTTCACTTTCTACATTTTTCTGTTTAAATAGTAGTTTGATATTTGATCTTACAGATGCATATAGATTAAAAAACAAACCAAAAAGAAATTGTTTTTGCTTTCTTTATCTACTTTCATCAAAAGAACCATTTTTACATTTGATTTTTTATGAGTTCAGATTAAAACTCATAATTTGTATATCTTGTATATATAAATTAGATAAACAGACCTGTCATATAAAAATTATTTAAATAAGTTGTATATATATATATATATATATATAGTAATTAGTGAGTTATTTTGTTTCTTTGTTTCATTTATTTGTTTCTTTTAGGATTTTAGATTGGCCAATGGAGCCGTTAAACCCGTCAGAGTGAGTCAATCCAAACAGCTTGGGTTAATTAGACAACCCCGGACCGGACTCACTCTTCTAGCTGACGAGCGGTCATTTTCGCCCGTCAACGCTCTGGTCTGCTCTTACAAACCCTCCATATGCACTGTGTTTGGGTGATTGCCTGTTGATTCACCATGGCTCCTGTTGTTAAATTCAAACCTAATGGCACTCAGACCTTGCTCCTATGTGACAATGCCAGAGAGGATTTCAAGGGTAATGGTTGGCTCATTTTCCTTGAAAAGTTCCAGGGTTTCAACCTACAGACTGCTCGGGAATTTTCTCTCTCATTCGATGGATGTAGAACTAAGGTGGGGGACATTCAACTTGAAGTCACAGAAGACTTTCTGAGCCAGGCAACAGGACTCCCTGCGAGCGGTCGGAGGTGGTTCAAGAATGCTAAGGTAGAAGAAGTTTCATGGACTCTTTTATTTACATCCCGGAAGATCAATGGTTGTGAAAAAGGTATGCCAGTCTCCTTACTAAAAGCCCGATGGCACGGCCTGCTTGCAGTGTTGAAATAGTTTGTCACTTGTGAAGGCCGTTTTGGTCTTGTGTTTCTTTATCATCTGTGTCTGCTCATGATTTTCATAGGGTTTCCTTTAAACATGCCTTATTATCTATGGAGGAGCCTTTACAAAATGGCTAAAAGGTTTAAAAAGAAACGTTTGGATTCGAGTCTTTTCCACCATGGTTTAATAAGAATTATGATTGTACATCAATTAAAATTGCAAAACGATGATTAGGATTTTATTTTAACCAGAAATGGTTTCATTAACCCCAATGTTGAAGCGGTCAACAATCCTGTGATTGAATAAACCTTAGTCTACCCTACAACACTTCTCTCACCTACCCAGGCCTGTGTTACGACCACCTACAACAAGCCTTTACCCGACCCAAAGGTTACTGAGCAGACCCATGAGCAAGCTACACAGCCTAATGACTCTGTCAAAAATTCAAACAAACCTACAGGCAAGAGGTCTAAAGGCGAAGTTGATTTGAGTTTTAAAAATAAGAGAGCTGGAAGGTTAATTTCAAGGAAGCTCTGAAACAAGTTGAACCCTCATGTGAACTAGATCAAGATGATCGAGATCCATGAGAGTTCAGATTCCAAAATTGATAGATTTCTCGTTGAAGAATACCCTCTTTCATTCCAACCACACCTTGATCAGGCTTACAACTTCATAGACAATCTATCGCCTTGTCTGAAACAGAGTGAAGGGTTCCCTGGTATTAAGTTGGGTAATAAATCTACAGTCCATGATGGATATGCTCCGGTTCACAATCATGGTTATTCCCAAGGGACCGTCTCATAGTCGAAGTGTGAAGTCTGCCTATTTTGGATTGATAAATACTACTCCGATATACCTATCCTACAGTCACAGATTAAAGTTCTCACTGACCAGGTCGGTGCCTTAACAAATGAAAATCATAGGCTCGATTATGTCATTCAAAGAAAAGGGAAACATATGAAGACTACAGGGAATGTGATATTAAAAAACGTTGAGACTGCAACAACAATAATAAATTCTGAGATCATCTGATATGATTTGATTTTACAGTTTGAGATATGATTTCTTTTATCTTAAAATAGCGTTATTTATTAAATAAATTAGATTGTTTTATTCATTCAATAAATTGGATTTTATTACTAAAATAACTAACTACAGAATCAGCAGATTCTGTAGCCAGTTATTCTAATTCGAAAATAGCAAATTAATGGTTAAATATATATCTAAGTCTCTCTATTTTTTCTTTTCTTTTCAGGATATCTAGGAGTTCATGGTTAACAAGTGACCTGAAGCATTTTTTAGGCTTGTTAGCCATATCTATGATATATTTTGTATAAACAGAAATAAAATTTTGTTTAGCTTTAGAAGATTTAGTATGATCTAGGTGGTTATATCCCCCTCGCTAATTTTGTAATCAATATCTGATCTCAGAAGATGAGACAGTTACCTTTCTGAAGGCTTTAAAAACTCATTATTTTTTATAACTAGGACATCTTGGCCTGGGGCGAATTGTGGACAGCTTATATACGAATTTGGACAGAACACATGTTTACATTTCTACTTTAGCTATCTGTAAATATTGTTGTTGTCTGTTGTTTGTTTATCTTGATAATTTGATAATTATTGATAGCTTTCGTCTTCATAGATTATCATGTCGTCGAGACAATTTCTTTCATACACTCCACAATTTTATACTTCAGTTATATGAAAATAGTGATTGATTGTTCAATTCAAATATTAAGGTTTATCTTAATCTTGTCGAATGATTAAAAGCAACTTGTTACTGTCAGATTTATCTTATGTATAACTGCTTACAGTCACAAATATCATAGTTATTATTTGCATCCTGTCGTTCTATTATTAAAACCCAGCAATCAATATATTGTCTGGCATTTATTCCAAACAGTGTGAAAGTACATTGCATATTTATCTCATGCACAGACTGAATGGATGATTCATGATCATACAGACATCAGATGCATGCTCTTCAAGTCATTAATAGGTTAGTTTGTTCCTTTTATTATCTTGTTCGTTTTAGAAACTCTTATATGTGGTTTGGTTTTCACTTTCTACATATTTTGTTTCCATAGTATTTTGATATTTAATCTTATAGATGCATAGAGATAAAAGTAAACCCAAAAGAAATAGTTCATTTTGATTTCTTTATCTACTTTCATCAAAGAGCCATTTTTACATTTGATTTTTTGTGAGTTCAGATTAAAACTCATGAATTGTATAAAATGCATATAAATTAGACAAACAGTTCTGTGTGTAAATATTATTTAGAATAAGTTGTATATTTATATGTGCATATATATCAGTGATTAGTAATTAGTGAGTTATTTTGTTTCTTTTATTTATTTGTTTGTTTCTTTTAGGACTCTAGATTGGCCAACGGAGCCATTAAACCCGTCAGAGTGAGTCAATCCAAATGGATTGGGTTAAGTAGACAACCCTGGACTGGACTCACTCTCCCAGTTGATGAGCGGTCATTTTCGTCCGTCAACAATACCTCATCAGAATTGGTTGATGCTACTCTGTACAGACAGATTATTGGTTCAGTGATGTATCTGACAAATACCAGGCTAGATATATTTTTTCCTTGAGTCAATATCTGGTAGAACCCAGACATGTTCACATTGTTGCTGCAAAACATATGATGAGATACCTTAAGGGTACGTTGGAGTTTGGTCTCTATTATACTAGAGATCATGACTTCAGATTGAGTGGTTGCACCGATTCAGATTGAGCTGGAAGTGATTCTGATAAAAATATCACTTCAGGATGTTGTTTCAATCTGGGATCAGCCATGACTTCATGGCAGAGTAGGGAGCAATTCAGCATTGCTCCAAGCATGATAGAAATAGAATACATTGTTGCATGTTCTGCCAGTTGTGAAGCCTTATGGCTTTGGATGTTGTTGACATATCTATTTGATCTGGAGATGGAAGCCACCATGATCTTATGTGATAACCATAATTGTATAAATATGATTGAGAACCTTGTGTTCCATGATGAGTCAAAGCACATGGAGATCCGGTATCTTTTCATTTGTGATATGTTGCAGAGAGGAGTCATAAAGCTCTAGTATGTTAGCACGGATGAATAGGTTATTGATGTGTTGACCAAGCCTCTATCTTGTGTAAAGTTTGAGCACTTTCGAGACAAGCTTGGTATATTCCGAAAGGAACTCCCTCAAAAGGGGGAGTAGTGTTGATGATACTATGGTATCCTGATCAGTAATGGTAGCTCCGTTAGGATTCTTATAATCCTAGGGAATCTCATGATTCCTGGGCAGATCCCGAAGGTTCAGTAAGGATGGTCTGTCAAAGTACCACGTGGTAGATTCGTTATGATTTTATATCCTAGGTAATATTATGATTCTTGGGCAACTCCTTAGGGACTATCAAAGTACCACAAAATGTTGATGTCTCGACTTAATTGTTGTGTTGATGTGCCAACTTAATTGTTGTGATGATGTGTCAGCCTAGTGTTGTGATGCCAACTTAATTGTTGTGATGATATGCTAGCCTAGTGTTGTGATGCCAGCTTAATTGTTGTGATGATGTGCCAGCCTAGTGTTGTGATGCCAGCTTAAATTTTGTGATGATGTGCCAGCCTAGTGTTGTGATGCCATCTTAATTGATGTGATGATGTGTCAGCCTTGTGCTATGATGATGTGCCAGCCTCGTGCTGTGATGCCAACTTCGTGTTGATGATATTGTGTAGCCATATTCGTGCTGTGATGCCAGCCTCATGTTGAAGACTCTCAGCCTAGTGTTGATGTTGATGATTCTCCAACCTTCACGTTGTGATGTTGTTGTTGTTGATGATGCTCCAGCCTTTGTGTTGTGATATTGTTGTTTTTGATATTGTATCATCCTTGTGTTGTTATTGATGATTATGATGATGTATTAGTGTTATACTAATCAATGTTGATGCAGCCGACGATGATGATGCCACTTCAGCTTCTTACTGAAGTTGATGATGATGATGCCACTTCAGATTCTTGTTGAAGTTAATGATGATGATGCCATTTCAATTTCTTGCTAAAGCTGATGATGATGATGCCACTTCAGCTTCTTGCTAAAGTTGATGATGATGATGCCACTTCAACCTCTTGCTAAAGATGATGATGATGATGATGCCACTTCAGATTCTTGCTAAAGATGATGATGATGATGCCACTTCATCTCCTTGTTGAAGATGATTATGATGATGATGATGTTATTTCATCTTTCATGCCGATGATGATGATGTTACCTTAGACTCATGCCGATGAGGATGATGATGCCATTCCATCTCCCTATTGTGAATGATGATATTGATGATGAGAAAAAAATCCCAATGATTTATAGATATGTCAGTCATTGTTCCAAGATGTTGTTGATGATGTTTCCCTCTCTCTCGCTTGATGTTGTTGTAAAATATCCTTCTTGTTAAGGGGGAGTGTTGAAATATTGTAACTGCAAAGAGTAGTCTAATTATTATTGATGTATTATTCATTAGATCAATTCCCTTTTGTGGATTGATCATGTCAGGTATTGTAAATGACCAAATCCCCTTTTGTTGATTGGTCAAACCCTAATTGTAATAGGCTAAATGAAACGTCGGCCTCAGAATATATTAAAGTGGTTATAACCACCCAAAATGAGAAGTCATCCAAGCCAAGATATATTAAAGTGGTTATAACCACCCAGAATGAAAAGTCATCCCAGCCAGTGAAAAGATACCCCAGTTCAACGCTTTCCATATTGTATAAATAAGAGAGGCTAGCACCTCATTTGTTCACTCTCTCACTTGTTCATCAAAGCACAAGTTTGGAGCTGCAACTGGAGAAGAAGAAAGAGAGAGAGGAACATTCTTGGGAGAGGACTTTCTGTATTGTATGGTTTATTCTCTTGGAATTGTATTGGCTATCTATATTAAGGGAGTTTTTGTTGGGTTTTCTCCCCCATGAGGGTTTCCCAAGATAAATGATGTGTCTCTTGTGATTGTGTATTTCTCAGTGATCCTATCTATGCTATGGTTATCTAGTGAATTGAAAATAAACCTAATAATAGCTTAAACCTTAACAAAAATATGCTAATGTGGATACACTGCAACCATCCTTTAAACATTTTAAGCGTGTTGAGGTAGAGATTGTCGAGGTTGTTGTTTTAGGTAGTGCTTCAAACAACTAGTTTCATTGTATTTCTATTTTGTATCAAGGGGGATGGTTCCCACATAATTTGTAAAAAATAATTGTATACCAAGTGTAGTAGGCTAAATTAAAATGTGTTTCAAACTTTGACTGAGTGCTCAATTGTATATTGCAAACATTTTTGAAATCATTTCTACATTTGATCTCTAAGCATGATAGAACTTAGTAGAATGCAAGTAGTTGTGCTGAGTAAAGTTAGAAAAATAGCTAGGATTTTGTTTACAAGGTGTCGTGGTGCAATAGTACATGGAAAATATGAAGTGAGTACAAAATCTTCTAGGAAATTTTCTTCTTAGTTATGTGTCTTTTAACTTTTTTATTAGCCAACAAAAATATAATGGATAAAGGTGATCTCTCTTCATTAGAAAGGGGTACTTTCTAGGTACAAATGGATTATCAGAGAGGAAGTCATGCATGGAATGTGACCTATCAATAGTCTTATACATTTGGAGTTATTGATGGACAAAATTATGTGCCCTCCTATTAAGGAACATCCAATGTTGAACTTGAAAACTTACATAATTGATGAGTCAGTAATAAAGAATCCATAATAGAAGTGGTAGAGAAAATATCAATATCTCTCGAGCCTTATATAAGTGGTGGTCATGATCCGTACATATACAAACTTTGTGGTGAAATACCCTCAAAACTTATAGAGGGATATGCAAGAGTGTATTGTAAGAACCCTGACAAACTCAACCCTTGATGCTTGGAGCATTGGCTAGAGGAGGGACAAATTAGGTTTCTTTTTCCAAACATGTAAAATGAGTATATTACAGTTTATTGAATATATTTTCATATTATTTATATTGTTTTATAATATATTAAAATATTTGTCAAATGCTTTACAAGGTTTTATAATTTAGTTAAAGATTCACCAAAATTTTACATTATTTTATAATTCAGTGAAACATTCACCAAGATTTTACAAGATTATATAATTAAGTGAAAGATTTTCCAAAAAAAACATATTAACATATCATATATTTTTTTTGTGTGTTTGGAGGAATCAGCAACTAGTTGGGCACGTGCTCGCGTTACACGTGGCCGTGTTATCCAACCGCTACCACTATAACCTCCAGGTGTGCCCACGATGCCCCTTACGCGGCACGCAAGGTAAGTCAGGGGGAATTGAACTCGAAACCTAATGGAACTTCATTTTCACGGCACTTGCCAATTGAGTTGCCCCCCCGGGGGCATATTAACATATCATATTAGTGATAAAATAACCTTCAAATTTTCCTATGTATCATAGGGATTCACCCATTTATTATACATATAAAATTACAGGGGGTTCTTAAAATTTTCCCCATGGTGCATTGATGTGTCCAAAGGAAACTTTGTAACACCCTGTTTCCCCCAGTTTGTAAAAATAACTAGATTGGCCAAGAACTATGGCAAACTTAGAAATGTGAATATGTGATGTGAATGGACCTTGTGGAAAAGGTCGATGAATGTGAATTATATTGTGAATTTATATTGCAGGACTGCTGAGAGGGGATGTGCAGAAAAAGAGACCACGATGGCGGTGGAAGGCACCTGGAAAGGTGGCGTTAACTTCCACCGAGAATTAATACCGTATTTGGACTTCACTGGCCCAGAGAACCAAAAGAGGCTCGCTAGCTCCGAATTAAATGTCTCGCAGGCTGGTAGGTAGATGGATCCTCAGGAATTAATGAGGGATGGGAAGGTGAATCGCCCATCCGTAGAGCTGTTAGGCCTAACCAGACGTGAGGGAAATCGCGCCACACGCAACCTCGCAAGAGGATAAGGCATGGGGGAGAAGTGATTGGGGGCAGACGTGAGGGGAGGAAGATAACTCTGGAAATACGTAGAGTGAGTGATAACAGAGAGGAAGGAGAGTAACCTTCGCTCCTGGTCACTGGTAAACGAAGACGCAGTTGCATAACCCATGGTGTTATTTCTGATAAGTGTTTTGCCTCTGGAATCTTGAAATATATATATATATATTCTGACATTTATGTTTATAAGCTATGAAATGGTGAATGATTTTAGAGTAAGAATGTATGTATGATGTTTTGATCAGTACTGGTAGATGCATGTTTATAATGGAAAGACTATGTATGGCTTATGTCTTCATAAATCATTATTTATATGCATACTGATCTAATTCAGACTGTATGTCTGATTCATGGGAGAAAGGTACCCTTATCTGCCTCAGATAGTACCCTGGGTAAAAACCTCCCCATAGAGATACCCTCCTTGAAAATCCCATCAAGAACCCAGAAAGAGAATGTGAAGGTGCAAGGCCTTAGAAACCCTGCACAAGGAGGAACGATCCTCTTGAAAACCTGAGATGGCAGCATAAGGATGAAGTATCGAATCGACGGATGAGATCCCGTTGGGATATCTGTGGTCACTCACGACCATCAGATCGAAAGAAGAAGATGGAGTGTTAAGTGCCTTAACCCTGATAGGTATTGATCGACGGACGAGATCCCGTCGGGAGATCTGTGGTCACTCACGACCGTCAGATCGGAAGAAGAAGATGGAGTATTAAGTGCCTTAACCCTGATAGGTATTGATCAACGGACGAGATCCCGTCAGGAGATATGTGGTCACTCACAACCGTCAGATTGGAAGAAGAAGATGGAGTGTTAAGTGCCTTAACCCTGATAGGTATTGATCGACGGACAAGATTCCATCGAGAAACCTGTGGTCACACATGACCGTTAGATTGGTAGGAGTAAGTAGGGTGTTAAATACTTTACCCATTTGTTTTTATGTGTCTTCGTGGTTAGCGAAGAAATTGGGACCATAGATCCCCAAGGTCCATGGAGTATCTGGACCATTGATTTTTCCACGTCCAGGAAGTCGTGGAAGAATGCACAGGTGGGAACCAATCTGAGTCGTCATATCTCGACTGGAAAACCCGACAGCTATTGGGTCTGTCAGGAGTTACCCGAGGGTTAAACCCCCAGTGAATAGGGGTGAAAGCCCTGAAATAGATCTAGACCGTCCGAACGACGGAGGCCACGTGTCATGAGATTTCCCATTTTGGGAAATTGGGAATCGAGAACTCGGGATTTCTGGTGATGAGAGATCGGGACTTTCCATTGTGGAAACCCAGGGACAGATCTGGACCATATGATTTAAGGAGGCCACGTGTCAAGAGATTACCCATTTTGGGAAATCGGGAATCGCAAACTCGGGATTTCTGGTGATGAGAGATCGAGACTTTCCATTGTGGAAACCCCGAGACAGATCTGGACCGTCCAATTTAAGGAGGCCATGTGTCAAGAGATTACCCATTTTGGGAAATCGGGAATCGTGAACTCGGGAGTTCTGGTGATGAGAGATCGGGACTTTCCATGGTGGAAACCCCGAGACAGATCTATATCGCCCGATTCAAGGGGGCTACGTGTCGTTAGATTTCCCATTTCAAGAAATCAGGAATCGCGAACTCGGGAGTCCTAGTGACGAGAGATCGAGACTTTCCATGGTGGAAACCCTGGGACAGATCTAGACCGTCTGATTTAAGGAGGCTACGTGTCGAGAGATTACCCATTTCGGGAAATCGGGAATAGGGGATTCGGGAGTTCCGTTGACAAGAGGTCGGGCTCTCGCCTTGATAAATCATGACCTATAATATCGAGACATTAGCATGTGGCTAAGTCTCGATGAACAGACGAGATTCCTTCGGGGGATCTTAGGGTCTATAATGATCGTCAGATGTTGAGAAGAGATGTCAACTTTAAGCAGGGGCATGAATGCACATTAAGGTAAGTCGCGAGCAGATCTGGACGGCCAGATTTCACTCGCCCAGATCTACGACTGAGGCTTCATTCCAGAGCCCCCTTGTCGTTCTGCCTTTAGTGGTGAGGGGGGGGTCCGGAATCGACCGCGCAACTCTCGAACGGTCGAGATTAATTCACCTTGTTCAACGGTGCTCAGGTGAATTCTGGACCCCCCTTGTCGTTCTATCGTTAATTGGGGGGGGGGTCCGAAATGGTGTGGTGTGTAAAGTGGGGCCCCCTCCTATCATGTCAACTACTATGTCGCATTTCCCCCTCTGCCACCTGTACTCCACTTAACCGCGCGACAGGGCCTTTTCTCATTGGTTGTTCTCTAGCCCTGTTGGGATTTGTCCCCATTGTCCATTCTCTAGCCCTACCAAGGTTCGATGGTTGCAGAGTCGAATGATTCAACATTACTATGGCGCCAAGTCGTGAAATACCAAGAGGCACCATGATTATTTGACCTGTGATCATGACCCACGGATTACATGGGAGCAGACAGAGAAAGAGCTAGCTTGTGCTAGGCCTTCGTAGGTAATTTGGGGGCTCTGATTCTGCAGAAATCAATGAAAATTTGATTATGGTAGTGGGTATGTGACAAAGTGGTATCAGAGCATGGTTACAACACTTGGCCTGCTTGGGCTTAGGCACGAGCCGCGTTAGAAGATATTGTTATCTGTGTTTCTCTTTAAGGAGAAGGACTGCAGAATGAAACTGTAATCTGGGAATTTTTCTGTAACCCCTCTGTTAAAATGATAACTACTCTTATAGGAGTAGGGATGCACTGATCGTTATCACTGATAAGCTCTGAGTGTGAATGACAGAGGTAGAATAAATTGTGCTATGAAGTTGCACGAGCCAGACAAGGGACATGGACTGTGTTGTCCTGTTTTAGTGTTATGAGGGCTACCTACTAAAGTAGGTAGAGTCTCTTGCAATTAAGATGGTTAGTTAGATAAGGATTCAGACCCAAATTAAGAACCCCTTCATGATTTGGGAAATCTGGTAAGGACTGGTAGGATCCTTAGAAAGTTATGATTTCTGCATTATTAAGAGATTAAACCCTGAGCATACAATTCCTCATGATTGAGAGGACTGGTGAAAATACGTAGGGTCAGATTTACTTGACCTATAATGGTTAGAATCGACCATGAGGATAACCTTTTTGAGGATTCCTTTGGGACTATTGCTAATTCCCAAGAGTGACCCTTGTTGGTCGTTTCCATAAAGAAAGGGTAACACCCGTATGAGTTAGGACTATGAGACTAGTCCGGTAGGAAACCTAATAAGCTCAGGAGGAATAGTATCTGTTAGATTGGAATCAATGAGAGTCGTCGATCTAGAGCTTCAAGGTTTTGTCTATGGGGAAAATGGAAGCGTAGACTTCCCAAAGTCGCGCCAGGTAAATCACTGATTTAATCAGGACCGTTGATTGTCGGGGAGATCTAGACCGTGGGATCCAGATTGTCGGGCCCGCATAGAGTATAAGTTTGGGAAACGGTGGAGTGTTTTCCACGGATTTGTCGAAACACGGGATCTTGACGTGTGTCAGAGAATTGATCCCAGGTTCCGAGCGAAGGTTCATGTGGATGAAAGAGCCGAGAAAACCCTAGCCTTGGTCTTTCGGGTTTTCGGATTTCCGAAATCAAGGAAACAAAGTTCCTTGCAATGGAAATTCCGAAATCGCGAAATGAGAAGCACCTTTTAATTCGGATCGTGGTCACCGCCGGTGGTCACGTGAGGAGAGGGTGTAAGCCAATATGATGAATAATGCATTAGTTAATGCACCGAGGAGCTTCATATTAAGAAGCCCGATACTCATACCAGTAAGGTATGAATGATATATAGAACGTGCAAGTAATGCACATGTATGATGTAGGAGTGTAAGTATACTAAAGGCCCAACATGATGGCCCTGATAAGTGAAATGTGAGGCAAGAATTACACTTTCCAAAATTGAATGAATACCATGGATGCATGGTTGACTCCATTCCGAAGAGTCGTGAAGGATCTGTCTTGAAGGATAGCTTAAAGGGAATGTACTCCATATCCCCGGGAAAATCCAATACAATTAAGTGAAAGAGTAAACGAGCAAGGATGCGTTGTTGTCATGATAAGAGG
>WSFP011463656.1:0-18597 GCA_009831015.1 Picea engelmannii
AAAATAAATAACTCTAAAATAAAATATTAAAGCTACTTATAGTGATTCACTTTTATACTTGAAGTGAAATACACTTTACAATTTTAGCATGAACTTTTTCAAAAAAAGTAACAAAAGAGAGACTTAAACTCAAGACCTCTTACTTAATAAGGCAACTTTTAACCAAATGGTCTAGAAAAACATATTGTGTTTTTTAGGAAGAGGATTTTTGTTGTTGTTGTTGAAGACGGCCTTGGAGAGCATGCTAAAAAACCTCTTTTCACACAAGAAACAATTTTCGCTTCTCGATGACAACAAGGGTTAGATCTCGATTATCTTACTCCGAAGATGCACCTTTTCCTATTTGTTTCTGATTTTTCAATATCGCACAGGTCGCGGGGCAAAGAGAATACACAGATCTGAAAGAGTAGCAACCCATAAATAAATAATATAAAACCAAAATAATACTCTGCAAAAATTTTAAAAATGCTTATGTAGGCTTTATACCTTCGGATTTGACTGAAATGGTCGTATCTTGGGAGAACATAAACCTTTTCGAGTGAAACAAAAAGTATTCCTGAATGAAACGAGTGCTCTGGATGCAATGGAATAGTCCTCTCAGCTCATAAATGTATGAAAATGACATAAAATGGAGATGAAGCAACTCAGCTTCACGATCTCGATCTACAACAGGAGTGGGTATTCAAACAGGATCTGATACCATGTTCGACAACATAGGTATTCCAACAGAGGATGAACACCTTCAATAACCACTCACATAACCAAATCAAATATCAACACACTGATTTTTTCATGTGGTAAAACCCCTACGGGGACACATCCACGGCCCCAGTCAACGCGACCACTTGAAGCAGTTTATTAATGCAAAAGAAAAAGATTACAGAGAGATTTTACAAGAGAGTTTCTCACAATTGATCATTGGGAAATGACCCTCCATTCTCTTTAAATAGAGATCATGGACCAATCATGTGTTAATCCATGGATCAATGGTCGTTAAGATCGAGGAGAATATGAACCGTAGGATCACTCTATGTCGGGAACATAATCACTCTATGTCGGGAACATATCGTGATTGTTGGATTTCCTAGCTACAAATGCATACTAATGAATACTAAATAAACACACTAAGAAACACAATTTTACCTAATAATACATTATACCAAGTAGATCTTAACTAACTCCTAAGTGTCTACATATCCTGACAAAAAATTTGTATGTTTTTCTTATGCTCGAGTACCCAACGAGTACACCTTTGTCCACATGAGAATCGAACTTTCCCATTATTCCATCTTCTCTTTTGATGTATCATTTGCTTCCAAAAACTCTGAAGTGCTTCACATTCGTTGTTCTTCCTTTCCATAGCTGGTAAGGAGTTTTATCATTATTTTTTCTAAGCGTTACTTTGTTTTGAATATGAACTATTGTATGCATGACATGTGCCCAAAAGACACCTGTCAATTTGGAGTCCATTAACATAGTTCGAGCCATTTCCTGTACTGGCATGTTCTTCCTTTCGACTACTTCATTATGTTGTGGTGTCCTAGCATGGAGAATTTCCTTTTTATTCCATGCTTGCTATAGAAATCCATAAATTCCTTTGAAGTAAACTCTCCTCCATTATCAGATCTCAAACATTTGATTTTTGAATCCATTTTGTTTTCAACCATTTCCTTGTATATCTTGAAGTTCTTGAATGCTTCTGACTTCTTCCTGAGAAAAAAAACTACAGTCATCCTTGTATAATCATCAACCAATAACATAAAATATTTATCACCTTTTAAACCATTTGTTCTAGCTGTTGGTCCAACTAGATCAGTATGCACAATTTCCAATGGTTTTGTTGTGGAGTATTCCTTTGTTTTGAATTTTGTCTTTGTTTCTTTCCTTGTTGACAATGTTTGCATAAGGTGTTGGTTGGCTTCGTGATCTGAGGAATTTCTCTGACTTCTTCCTTTTTTATTACTTTCACAAGGTTGTCAAATTTTATGTGACCCATTCTTCTCTGCCATAACCAAATTTCATCTTCCTTTCGTAGAAAACACTTTTCATTTCCAATTTCACTTAATACATATATGTTTCTTGAAGTTCTTACACTTGTTGCAACCAATCTGCCTGAACCTTCTTTTCTTATCTAACACTTCTAGGAATCGAACATAAGTTTGTGACCTTGGTCACACATTTGACTTACACTTGGAATGTTATGTTTCATATCTTCCACTAGTAGAACATTTTATGCCCTGGTATCCTTGTTTCCAATTTTGACTGTGCCTCTTCCAATGATTCTAGTTGAGTCGTCGTTTCCAAAGGAGACTTATCCATCTATTTCCTTTCTCAAGGTTAGAAACTTGTCTGCATCACTTTTCATGTGCTTTGAGTAGCCATTGTCAACATACAAACCATGTTTCTTATGTTTATCTTATAAAGAAATTGTTCATTCTTCATTGTTGAACTGATTTTGATTTCTTATCCATATTCTTTGAGGTTCTTGTCTATGATTGTTGTTATTCTATTGTGATTCTCTTGGAGGAACTGTTATTCTACAATCTTTGGCCATGTGTCCAAAGGTGTTGCACTTGTAGCATTTCATCTCAGTACTGAAGGATTCAAACCTATTGTAGCTTGTTATATGTTTCACTCAACCTTCTTGAATAATCATTTTCTTCATAACTTTCACGGTTATCTATGTTCCTTTTATTTGCCCTGCATTTCACAGCCTTATGTCCAAAATTGTTACACGAATAACATAAACCAAGAAATATGGTTTGATACGTGGGAGCCATAGATCTTCTAAAATGAGTTACTTTTCTGAACCCTTCTTATTCTTCAGGCCTTCTTTTTTATTATTGTCATTGATTCTGAAATATGAATCTTCTGGGTGGAGGAGTGTCTATGTGATATTCCTTGTAAAACTTCTTGTCTCCTCTTATTGTCTCTGCATAGATTCTTGGTAGTGTTTCTTGATATGTTCTTTTGGATCTTGATCCATTTTCTTCCTGGTTGTATCTGAGTCATGATTTTTCCTTTGACTCCTAATAATCTCGTCCAAAACTTTAGAGTTGTTCTGCAAGTTTTTCTTTTGAAGGTATTTTCTCAATGTGACAATCTCTGCTTCCAAACTTCCAATGATCCTATATTTTTCTTCCAACTGTTCTTTGAGTGCTTCTTCAACTCTTTTGTCTTCTTCAAATTAGATCTTTAATTTAGTGATCATTTTCTCTAGTTCTTCGAAGTTTGAATTTTGATTTTCATCTTTTATTTTCGGTTATGCCCGTAGTGACTTGTTTTTCTTCTTCTCTCTTTTTATAACTTCTATGGCACTCATCAGTTATTCTCTGTAGTCAAATTTTGCCTCTTCATATTCTTCTTTGGTTCCTTCTTCATCAGAATATTCTACCACCATGAATAGAACCCTTTATGTATCACTTTCACTAACTTCATCTTCGTCCGATGAGGTGTTTTCTTCTTTGATGTAAAAGCTTTTCTTAAGAAATTTCTTTTTGGTTCTTTTTCCTTTGTATATTTGTTTTTTATTTGAATCATCTTCTTCATTCCTTTTCTTTTTATTATGGGGACATTTGTTAGTGAAATAACCAATACCATCACAATTAAAACAAATTAATGGAAGCTTACCTCTATATTTTTCGGTTCCCTTTTTCAGTCTTCTAACGAAGTTGGCTACTTCTTCATCGTCTTCTGAGATATCATTGTAACTATTATCTGAATTTTCCTTTTTCTTTCCCTTTTGGTTTGACTTCTTGGATTCTTTGAATGTAGCTTCTTTTGTAATCAAATTCTCCTTTTTTTGTTCTGATTTCATAGGTTGTCAATATTCCATGTAGCTCATCCATGCTTATCGAATCCAGATTTGTTCTTTCTTCTAGTGCTGATATATTAGGATCAAACCTCATTGGAATAGATCTTAGTACCTTTTGAACAATTGTAGATTCATCAAATTCTTCTCCCAATCCTTTAATTGCGTTCATTTTTTCATAAACTCATAAATAATAAGTTACAATGTTTTCATCTTCCTTCATCTTCAGCTGTTCAAATTGACCTTTGTAAGTTTGAAGCTTTGTTTCCTTGAATTTTGTGTCTCCTTCATACACATTTTGAAGTTTGTCCCAAATATCATTTGTGGAGCTGCAATGCATAACTTTAACATATATCAAATCAACTAGATCATTTAGGAGTGAATTTTTGGATTTTGAATTATTTAGACTGAGTTTCCTTCTGTTTTCATTTGTTGGAGGAACGACGGGTTCTTTATATCCATATGCAACTGATTGTCAAACCTCAAATCCCTATGCTTGTACATATGTTTTCATCCTTCTGCTCCAGAATGCATAGTTTTGTCCAACAAACTGCAATATTCCATTTTTGTACATATTGTTTCTCTCCATGATCTACCTTCCAGTGGTTAAATTGATTCATGAAGGAACCTTCTCTGATACCAATTTTTAGATTACTGAGAGGGGGGTGAATTAGTAAGAGAGAAATTATAATCCTTTTTAACCACAATATAGGTGTTGTTTAACTTTTATGATCAATGTACCATTATCATTCCACAAGTGAAGAATAAATAAACCATGAACAAATGAACAACCATACACATACACGATACACCAATCATTTTACGTGGAAACCCAAAGCAAGAGAAAACCACATAATGATTTTTCTTATATGTCTTTAAGAATTACATTCAATGGAAGCACCAACTTCCTTTGTTCTCCGACTACAATTGGAAGGAGGCTCCAACCCCCTATATTTTCAAGCTACAACCTAAGCGAAGCTCCAACTCCCCAATTTTCTGGCTATAACCAGAAGGAGGCTACAACCCCCTATGTTTTTCAGCTACAGCCAAAAGGTAGCTATAACCACCTATCCTTGGACCATCCAACCGCCTTGAAATATAAGTGTCAATTGTGAACAATCTGTCACTATTACTGTAGACCTATGTTACTATCATTGTTAACCTTTGTCACCGAAACTAATCCAAATCTATCGTTGACTTGATTCTTCTTTAAAATTTTATTGCATACATGAGACTTGTATATACTACAACACACATATATGTGTGATTCTCTTAATTGCAACTCATGTATCTTTGTGAACTTCTTCACTACAACTCACAGATTACTAGTAACACTCTTAGTTTCACTATTTTTCCTTTGTCAACTGTTACTGTTGAACCTGATACTTGAACTCTTCACTATACACTCAAATATGATCATATATGACACATACCCTTATGAAAAAAGTATATACCATGAGTTGAAGTCAAGAATGATTTACCAACCAAGTGCCATACATAAACCTTGAACCATTCATAAAATATAGGAAACCCTTACATCCATCATATAGTAAATCCTAACTGTAATGTAGCCTCAAACTGTACCAATATCTTCACTAACACTCTTCAACCAAGATGCCTCAAATATGCTCCAAAATCATAAGATTTACTATAAAAAACTATCTTATGGAGTATGCCAACCATAACAATCCAATACACCAAAAATATAACATTGTATATCTGCCTCATACATCAAGTACCAACCAACCTACAAACCCTGATGGGTACATGCTTTATCTTCCATGAGAAAACCCTAGGCCATTATCAATAACCAACTACAACAAGTATATAACATACCTTTTAATTTTTGTAGAAGGTTATGTTGTACCATATCAATGTCACACCTTCCTGTAGTCACTTTTTTTCCCTGCAGCTTGTCATTGATGATAGATCCGATCTTCCTTTTCATCTTTGGCAACAGATACACGCTTTGTCTTCAGTAAAACCACGGGTATTCATACTTTTTTCCATTGTATCCCGCAGATGTTCTCTCCTTTCTAGTACTGTAAACTACATATGTCTTTAGTAAAACCCTAGTTCAACACCCACAGTCTCGACCTTTCGTACCTACAAATTTGTCATTACTTCAGACTCACTACTATAGATTTGTCAATGATACATGCCCATAACCATTCAAAAAATAATAGATATTCAATGTGCTCAATAGGTGCTAATAAGATACCTTTGCTCTCTTATTTATACTCTCCAAATAGCTTCCTCAAGGGGTTATATTCTAACTAAATTTAGCCAACTTCCTTCTTTTAGGGCTAACCCACTTCTAACCACTTGTCCACTTATAACCACTTTATCCACTAATAGTAAACTCACCACTTCTAGTTGCAACTAATTTATTTTTAATTATTTTCTTTTTGCAACAACTTAACTCATGATTAACTCCTAGTTACAACCACTTTGACTAGTAAACTTCTTCTAGGAGCTTCTAGAACAAATTGACTTATTTGAGCTTCTAAGGGCTTCTAGATAACTCATGAAGGTTCTCCAACTTCACAAGGCCATAACTCTCTATCCGTGAGGAGTTATGTGGTGTTCCACATATGACCAGAAATGGCATGACATGTATTATCCATCTAGAATAGTCTTACATGCAAATACATTGATCTTCGTACATTTATACCTCTAACAAGCTTGAGTCCCTTAACCATATTGTTGGGGCTACCGAAATTTGATACCAGACTTTCTTCAAGGGTTGACATCAATGACAACCAACCCAATTAATCAACAAGTGCTTCATTTGATAGAGACTCTAAAAACTTGGTCTTGGAAAGAGTTATTTCCAAAGGAAAGAAGGTCGAAGAAAAAACAAATTCATAATTTAATTTCAAAGGAGTTTTACCATCAAGGATTTCCAAAATTAATAGAGCTACTTGTGATTCTCTATAAATATTAGTAGATGAAATGGAGGCTGAAAATGCCATGCTTAAAGAAAGGTTCAAAGAACTTGAATATACCTTAACTCCACCCCCTATATTTGTAAGTCCAATCGCTAGCATTCAAACTGGAAAAAACTTAGACAAAACACTTGAATCAAGCTCAAAGATAAAAGGAACATCAAGTTTATTGGTTGCGTTTAGATGATATGTTGGGGAAAACATTAAAAAGAGGATGTCTCTAATTTTGGAGGCATGATATTTAGCAACCAATTTAGTTTCTTTGGGATCCAAGATAACTAATTTAAGAGAGTACCTCAAGGTTGACCTCTCAAATGACAAGGGTTTTTACAAAGATGTTGTAATAACATTTGTCTTAAAAATTTCTGGTATGATTGAACTCAAGAGAAAAGAAGAAGATATTCCATCCCCAACACATGTAAAACAATTAAAAGCTTGTTGGATGAAAAGCATTAAAACTTTGAAATAAATATTAAGTGATTTTGATACTCCAAGTGTCAAAAAGGGGGAATCTTATTTTAAATAAATTGAAGTAGATTTGGCAAGAATCATAGGAGAGGTCCAAGCCCCAAGGATAATATCAAATTCCATTGTTATTACAAGAGAAAAATTTGGAGAATGTCTGGAAATGTTAAAGGTTGTCTCAACTGAAAATTTTAATAGCAGGATAGAATATACGGAACATGAAGTGGAGAATTGGATTGTAAATTATGTCAATAAAAATGAAGACATCAGAGACACTTTACACCAACTCTTAATTGATCATAGATAATATGAAGGTACATTGTTTGACATTAAATTTAGACAAGAAATAATCATTTCTCCTATGAAATATTATATTAAAATTTGGCTAAAGAAAGCTTTGATCAAGATAGTTGAAGAAGGCCAAACGAAAGCGGTTAGTACCGATCATGAAACTAGAACAAAGGAGACTACAAAAGGCCCATCAACATACATATAAATGAGAGAGAACACCATCAGAATGAGTAATATAATCACATTCTTCCCAATTCTTTTCTCTTCCAGTTCAGAAATCATCCAGTTGTGTTTTATTTGCCCCCAAAAAACAACATAATTGATTCTCTGATCTTTTCTCTTTGTCTTCCTTTTAGGTCCAGCCCTATTCTTGTTCTTATCTTTATTTTATAGTCCATGGTAGTCCAATCCTAGTCCAACTTTGGGCGAATGCATTTACTTTTTCTAAGACCATCAAAGACTATATTATTTTTTTGAAAAAATCCCAGAGAACTACTTTGGGGATAAACTTTAATAATATATTTTGAACTATGAGTTTTGAGCATTGGATATTTAAAGTTTTCCAATCATATTCTATTATATTTCCAGTGAAAATACTCTTTTAAACTTTTCACATATGTAGACCTTTACCTTTCCTTCCTTGATTGTGATAAAAAATAATTGAATTTTGTGATGGATGTGAGATTTATGTTATATTTCCTGTAATTAGTATTTCTGTATAATATTTCTGCAAATATTGTATTTTATGAGTGAATATTTTTGGTCCCTTTCTCAGGGATTCTTTGATGCATGTATATTATTTTCAATCAGTAACATTTTTATTTATTTGATTCATAAATATCTGGAGTTTATCATTTAGCACTCTCCTATTTTTCATGTTACCGTTCCAAGATATTTAAAGATAGATCTTTAAATAATTACAAAGGAGTACCACCTCTAAAAAAATGTAGGGGGGTTAATATCCTCATGAGGTTATTGTTTGGATATGAACATATATAGAAATCAACATGTATCAGATATTAGGTTGAAAAATTGAGTTGTAAGGATTTTCTACAGAGAAACCAAGTTACAACCTGTGTGGATTTGGACGGAAACTAATTTCGCTCAACATGAGTAAATTGGGTTCGAAATCCCCACAAAAATGTTTTTTTTTTTATTTGGTTTATTGTTACAGGGGTCAATTTGGCCATTAAGTGGCTGAACTTAGCTCAAAGAGATGAGTTTTTATTTTTTCACAATGGTCGCGAGCTCAATTTCGAAAAATGGCTAAGTGTCAAAAAGATAGAATTTTCCTGTAATACATTGTATATTGCAAAGGAAAAATAAATTGTGGACAGTATAGGGACTATTGGCAAAGAAAAATATTTGTGTGGCCGATACATGGAGTATTAGCAAAGAAAAAAAATTGTGTGGTCGATACAGGGACTATCAGTGAAGAAAAATATTTATGTGGCCAATATAGAGTGTATCAGCGAAGAAAAATATTTTTGTGGCTGATACAGGGAGTATCAACAAAGAAAAATATTTTTTTCAGCAATACAGTGTATTTCGTGGAAGAAAATATTTAATTGGGTGAAACAAGGGAGAACAAATATATATTTTGGGTGCGATACGGTGTGGACACCAAAGGAAAAAAAAAAGGACTTAGAAATTTTATGGGAAAGGACTGAGAAAATTTTGAGAAAAAGGCACGAATTGGCCAAAATATAATTTTGTGCCCAAAATGTTGGGGACAAAAATACAATTCTTGTTGATAAAGGAAAGAGTCTCGGTGAGAAAAATAATAATTATTGACGATAAACGAAAGAATCTTTGCAAGAAAAACAATAATTCTCTCTAATAAAGGGAAGAGTCTCTAGGAGAAAAATAATTATTCTAGTCGATAAAGGGAAGAGTCTCGACAAGAAAATAATAATTCTCAACAATAAAGGGAAGAGCCTTGGCAAGAAAAATAATAATTATCGTATATAAAGGGAGTCTCGGTGAGAAAGAAAATAATTCACGAGGATAATGAGGAGAATATAGACCAACAAAAATATTTTTTGGAGCGATCTATTTGTTGAGAAAAATATTTTTGGATTGATATATCGATCGAGAACAATATTCATTAAGGGAGTCTCGGTGAGAAAGAAAATAATTCACAAGGATAATGAGGAGAATATCGACCAACAAAAATATTTTTTGGAGCGATCTATTCACTGAGAAAATATTTTTGGACCGATATATCGATCGAGAATAATATTCATGGAGCAATGTATCAGCAAAAAAATAAATTATTGGCGCAATAAGGGAAGAGAATAAAAGAGATAAGAAGAAGAGAAGAAGAGATGATAAAAAAAGAAAAGAAAAAGAGAGGATAAAAGAGGAGGAAAGGGAAGGAAATTAGTTTGTAGCCAAAATTTTGGGTTTTCCATAACAAGAGTAGAACAATTCATAATCAGATGAAATTTAAAGGTTATAGCTGCAACGAGGAGGCCTACATAAACACCAATGAGGGCTTTTCGCCATTTTTTCTTAAATTTTCCAGAAAAATCCAAAATAATGGTTTTTGAAGAATAGATAGGTGCTCAGTAACAAGAATCTAGATAAAGATGAAGTTTTTACAGGGACTCAAAAAATCAAGCATCAACATACACAATTGGATTTTGGCCAAATTCTAAAGGAATTGGAGTGGAGGTACAAAAACAAGGCCAAATCCACTATTTCAGAAAAATTTTGGGGGATTTTTGAGATCTTTAGAGGGGGAAAAGGGACCCCAGGTCCTAAATCCAAAAAACAATATTCACTCAACATTTTACCTACTCATCAATTAAAAAAATAAATCTTAAGGAATTTTTCCGGATCGACTCAATTTGGGAGATAACGGTTTTCACTGAAAAATGCAATAGGGACAAAGTTGGAAAATCCAGATTGATGCAGAAGTTAGATGGATAATCAGATCCTGAATCTGATAGTTGTCGTGTATTCACAATAAGGAATAATATATGCACCCAATATATAAAAAAAAAATCCTAGTTCTCACCATATTTATTTCTACTTGTGTTAGAAGTTAGTCTCTTAAGATAAATTGTAACTGTGGAAAATGGCATAATTTAATAGAAATGGAAAATTCAGGAAGCCATAACTTTTAGCTCATAAATCAGATTGAAGCATGAGTATATTCATTGGAAAGGTGATCCAAAAGACAACATTATAGAAGATTTAAGTTTTCCAAGGAAGCATCTAGTTGTTTCATAAATCTCCAAGAAAAGGGATAATTGGACTTTGTGAACCATGCAATTGTTCAATATGAAAGTTTTCCAAACAATATCAATTTTGGAAAAACATTTCCAAATGATATAGATGCCAGTTGTGAGTATCAATTAAGGATGATTGTATATTCTTAGGATGGTACCTATCTAATGATATGGAGGCACACTTATGAGAGTAGCATCTTAGTAATGGAAAGGGGTCTAGTTTTAATAACAAGGCATTGTTGATGAGCAGGGGAACACTCAAGGAGAGAGTATCATGTCAAGGGATTACTAACAACATGACTTAAATGAATATTGTGTGGGTCTGATAATTCAAGGGTCCAATGGACATCGAAGCAGGGAAAATCTTGTAGTGTTGACTAAGACAATAAAAAGTTGTAGAGGGAAGTGTAGAGTTACAGAGAAAGAAATGAAAGGTTGATAAGGGGTCCAAAAGAGTAGAGACAAAGTGAATATTCAACTGATATAGAGTCTAAATGACTTGCAAAGACAAATAAAAAAGGATTCTCCCATGAAACATGAATCCAACAGGTGAATAATGGCATTAATGGGCACGGGAAGGTAAATTAAAACTCCCTAGCTGTGAATGTAGAAGAGGATTGATGACATCAAAGTTTGATGAAAAATAAAATAAAGGAAAGCAAGAGGCGATGTGTGAATCATGGGTGGGTGAATAATCTCTATGGGCAAGCATAGGAATTCCTAAAAAGGAGTTGTGAGCCATGAACCAACAACGTCTATCTTAAGATATTAAGAGAAAGGAATTCACTTCTGTTATCATAGTGTGCAGTGGAAGTATGATACATGTGAAAGGAATTTAGGGGATGGAATAACAAAGGTTCATTCACTTTGAAAGTTCCAAGGAGGAAATTCAACATCCCATGTGAATAGATTGGTATTGAGTGGAGAGAACAGGGCTTCACAGAAAATTAATCAATGAGGTGAAAAGAAGTATTCAATGTACAACTAGAAGTAATGGCAAGGGATGCCATAATGAGAATGTTCAAGCTAGTTGGAGGATATTATAGAATTAATAAAATGGAATGATATGAACTACCTCGTTCCAAGGTGTTGTAAGGTTCCAAAAAGGTAAATTTGGGGAATCATTTCCTAAAGCGAAGCAACTTCCAATAGGAAATATTGGCTAGAATTTCAACATGGCCAAGTTGGACTTGACTGGAAGGTATTCAGATCCGAGAACAATAGTGCATGAATAAGACACTATAAGGAAACATCTTGTAGTGGAGATTTTTACATAACCTCCCCCCAAAATTTACCCTTTCTCTATTTATAGTGGAGGCAGAAGACCAGAGGTATTTTTTACTAGTGCTCCTATAAGGAACAGATGTCCCAGTGCACATGACTCCCTGGTGCTTAAATGTTCAGAATTGTCGTCATATGTTATAATAAAAAACAAGAATTGAATAAAGCACTTTGGTGTCGTTGAACATTACGAACCAGTGCATATCCCTGTCATCGGATGCACCAAGGTAGAGTAAATAAAATAAAATTACCAAACTAATTTTCATTATTACACTTCATCATGTGCTTCCAAACTCTCAAGAAAACATCGATGCTCACTCTCCTTCCAAGGATTCCATGTTTGTAGTGTTATATTGTGAGTTCGATAGCTCCATTGGTAGATTCCACACATTTCCAAATTTTGGAAATTACCATGAATTTTCATTTCCTCTCAACAATGGAACCATGCCTCCTCAAGACATAAAAGCATAGGCAAATTGTTTATGACCTTCCTATTTTTATTTTTATTCGATTAAAATTTGCATTTTGCTTGAAATTTGGTCATTTTTTGAAAAAAAAATTCCAATTTCACGTGGTGCGCTTGAATGCTTCATCTCACCCCAAAGCGGTGTGTCATGTCCATAAATGTACAATAAGCACCGCCATCGGTGCATAAACTCTAACAATATTCACTAGTGTCATTGAAAGAAAAGCATCGCTATTAATTTTAAAAAATAAACATAGTAGTGTGTTATAAAGGAAAATGCACTGCTAACCAACATGCCAGTGCTCTAGGAATGTTCGAGCATTGATGCGTTCAATTAACCAAGTGCACATATAATTTTACATCTCATAAAATTTAGCATAGCAATGCGTCCATGTTAACTAAATGCATTGGTGTTGTTAAAAGAACCACATCATGAAAAATAATAAACGACTTGGCATAGTGGGGCGTCCCATTGGATTCCATGTTACTGGTGCTCTATACAAAACAATCCACCACTAACCAAAACTTCAGTTCTCCAATAACATGGTAGCACTGTTGTGTTCATATTAACACATTGCACTGCTTAATTTGCAATAAAACAATTTAACCTAGTGGTGCCCCTAGGTCAATTAAACACACCAGTGTTATAAAGAGCACGACACTGGGCCGAATATTTCACAATCTAGCATCACAATGCATATTATGGGATGCATTGCTAAAATATGTGGTGGTGCATCAATAAACATGGACCATGGTGCATAAAATCTAACAGTACACATTGATCTCGTTCAAAGAAAAGCACCGCAATAAATTTTAAAAAATAAACATAGTGGTGCATCTTTTGTGATGCCTTGTCATCGATGGATTATAAAAGACAACACATCGCTAAACAACATGTCGGTGCTCTAGGAACACTGGAGCATCAATGCGTTCAATTTAAAAACTCACACTGCTAAGTTTACATGCCATAAAATTTAGCGTAGCAATGCGTCTATGAAAATCCAATGCACCGATGTTGTTAAAAAAATCGTGCCGTGAAAAATATTAAACGGCTTGGCATAACAGGGTGTCTCATTGGATTCCCTGTTACTGATTCTCTATATGACACAATGAACTGATAAACAAAATGGAAGTTCTCAAATAACACGATAGCACTGGTGTGTTCATATTAACACATCCTACCGCTTAATTTGGAATAAAACAATTTAACCTAGTGGTGCCCCTAGGTCCAAAAACCACACTGGTGTTGTAAAGAGCATGGAACAGGGCTGAATATTTCACAATTTAGCAGCATGGTGTGTCTCATTGGATGTGCCACTAAAAATATGTGTCTATGAGAAAATAAATGTGGACCATCGATGCATGATAGTAACAACACTGCATGGCAGTGTTATTTTTCTGATATAAAGCACCAATGACAATGCTTAGTGACTATTTTAAGTGCATTGATTACCTTTCTACATTTTTTTGCAAACATAAATTAGTTTTTGTTAAATACAAGTTATTTATATGTGTGTGTGTTTTATAATTTCAATTCATTTTATTTATGTGTCCGTGTATGTGTGTGCATGCATGCCTAAAAATATTTGTATGTGAATCAAATATGACGACAACGAGAGGAGCAGGAGGAGAAGCAACAACAATAAAGGGTTGAAATATACACCTCTGTACGTAAGTGGGAGGCTTGAGAGAGGGAGAGGGAGTTTTTCATTCACCCTGTTAAACCACAAACATGTGCCATTTTGAGGGATGTTATCCTTCTCAAGTTTTATGAGGAGGGTACATCCCTCAGGGGAAACTCTCTATTGTTACAGCAGTAGTTTTTTCGTTGGGATCATGGTCAATAGGAATTCAGGGTCGGTCCCGATATATGGCATCATCCCATGGAGGAGGATGTTTACTTAATCATTGTGTTGTCTAGGGCAAGGTGGGGGGTGGTGGCCCCAAATACCTAATATACCACTTGTTGTTGTAGGAGAGACCCAGCTAGAATATGCACATAGATATTTCAGTCTTGACATTCTTTCTGCTTCAGAATTCCAGGTTCCTAGTGGTTAGATGCAAATGTGTTCATATCATAGAGAGGAGGTTAGGTGTACTTTTTATTATCATGGAACTGCCACACTTTACCTATGATGGGAAGTGCATTAGTTTCCCTTTGATGCATTATGTAGATAGTTTAATGTAGAGGCCCTGATTGATTAGGTGGACGGAGTTGTTTTTGAGACAATTTTGTTTTTCATTGGATAATTTTCATGCCATTTTAGATGGGAGGAGATTATTCCCACTCACGTTAAAGTTATTTACATTATTTTTGAGAGGGTTCACGCGACTTGACTAGGAGTACCCCACTTTCCTCATAGGCCTATGTTTGATGCGCGCATGTTCATGTGGGGGAAATTGTTTCCCAAGAGGGACTTTCCAAAGTGGCCATGTACTCCACTCGATAGAGAGGAATGTGATTTCTTGGCTGGAGAGGAGAATCATGTCCTCGATGTTGTATAGTACCCATACGTAGGGACGGATTGGAGAGGATGTCCAAAGATACTATTTATATCATTTGGTCCACGAGATGATAGAGGTAATACTATCATTATCTTTTGATAAATCTAGTTGCATATTTTTATGTCTTTTTTAATGCACATGTAATTTATTGTAACATTGTGTTTCTATTATCTTATTATTACTATAGATTGTTTTTCAGATATTGGAACATATGTTGGGGATGATCCTCCCCAACAAGATGAGGATATGGAGGAGGCAGAGGAGCAACTTTCAATACATAGACCCCACATGCCACGCATGTCAGACCAGAGATTCTGGATAGAAGTGGGGTAATACCTATGTTGTGTTATGGTTAGACCATATTAGGGGTACCAGAGCTATCTTCTGACAATGCGCAGCCTCGAGGGAAGTTTTCTTATATGGTTGCAGTCACAGAAACACCTGATCCCCTTATGCAAATTGACGTTTAGAGCAATCTTGATCTGCTTGCTGCTTCATGCGATTCTGTGCCATGACCAAGTTCTCTTTAAGGGTATGAAGAATATCCTCTTGGGATATAAGTGTTTGGTCAATCACCTGGACCTTCGAGGTACCTGGTAAGTATGAGAGAACTGAAGGTGGCTTCTATCCATATACCACTTCAAAAGGAGTCATGCGAGTGGCTGTATGGTATGAAGTGTTGTACCACCATTCGTCTAGGGGTAACCATTGAATCCACTGGTGTTGTTTTTAAGAGGCAAAGCACCTCAGATATGTTTCCAAACACTTGTTGACAACTTTCGTTTGACCATCTGTCTGGGGATGATAAGATGAGATAAGATGAAATTGGGTTCCTTGTAGCTTAAACAGTTCTTGCCAAAAATTGCTTGTGAAAGTTGGGTCACGATCATAAACAATAGAGTGCGACATGCCATGAAGCTTGAAGACCCGATCCATGAAAATTTGAGCCACCGTGGATGCAGTAAATGGGTGGTGAAGAGAGCATAAATGAGCATACTTGGAAAGGTGATCCACAACCATCATTATGACTGATTTATTCCCCGATTTGGGTAAGTCGGTAATAAAATCCATAGAGATATCCTTCCAAATAGCAGGGGGAATCGGAAGCGGTTGGAGTGTGCCTGGAAATTTGACTGTTTCTCCCTTATTGCGTTGACACACCTCACATTCAATGACAAAATTACGAATGTCCTGTTTCATACCATCCCAAAAAATAGAACGTTTGACCTTGTCATATGTTTTGGTGAACCTTGAGTGCCCCGCTGTGGGTGTAGCATGAAGCTCAGAAAGTACCGTGGATTTAAGCTTGGATTGTTTACTTAAATACAAACGACCTTTGTATCAAAGCTCATCCTAAAGCCAAGAGTACCCTGGGGGAGCCGGAGCCTTGGTATGCAATTGTTGGATCAGATGTAAACTTTTGGGATCTTGAAGCCATTCTTGGCGCACGACTTGGAGCCAATCGGGTACAATGAAGGAAAGAGAAAAAAGGGATCCTTCGTCTTCATATTTTTGGGACAGTGCATCCGGCACGACATTGTCTTTGCGCTTCTTGTAAATGATCTCATAATCATATCCAAAGAGCTTAGTCACCCATTTTTGTTTCTCCTGGGAGGAAATGCGTTGTTCCAGCAAGTACTTGAGGCTTTGATAGTCGGTCTTAATTTGGAAGAATTGCCCCAAAAGATAAGGATGCCACAACTCAACAACATGTAGAATAGCCAACATTTCCTTTTCATAAATGGGTTTGCCCAGATTCCTTTCAGATAGTTGGTTGCTGGTGAAGGCCAAAGGTCAACCCTCTTGCATAAGGACAACGCCGATTCCTTTCCCTGAGGCATCACATTCCAACACAAAGGTCTTTGTGAAACCAGGAAGGGCCAAAACCAGAGTGGTGCACATGGCTATCTTCAAGGTTTGAAAAGCTTGAGCGCTGGAGTCCAAGTGAAAGAGTTATTTTTGAGGAGAGCAGTGAGAGGTGTTGTAATCTTTCTGTAGTTCTTAACAAACTTGCGATAATACCTTGTTAGGCCCAAAAATCCATGCAAGCTTTTGAAAGTATTTGGGTGCAACCAGTATTGCATAGCTTCAATCATTTTCGAGTCCACCCTGATGCCATCCTTGCCCACCAGATGACCCAAGTATTCTACTTCTGATGCACCAAAAGCACATTTAGACTGTTTCAGGAAAAGTTGGTGCTGAGAGAGTAGGCAAAGAACTTGATCCACATGAGTAAGATGGTTTGTCCAAGTTTTTCTATAGATGAGGATATCATCAAAGAAAACTAATACAAAATGATGGAGAGAGGGACGAAAGACATGATTCATGAGGCTTTGCACAGGCCAAAGGGCATGACCAAAAACTCATAGTGGCCCTCATGAGTTCGAAAGGCAGTCTTGGGGATATATGCCTCTTTCATACATATCTGGTGATAGCCCGAGCGAAGATCAAGTTTAGTAAAGAATTGGGCTCCACTCAATTCATCCAGGAGGTCATCAATGACCAGAATGGGAAATTTATCTTTAATGGTCAGTTTGTTGAGGGCACGAAAGTCAGGACACATTCTCCAAGAGCCTTCTTTCTTCAGGACCATGACTATCAGAGAAGATTAAGGGCTCGTACTAGGACGAATAACGCCTGCAATTAGGAGTTCCTGGACCATTTTATCAATTTCATTTTTTTGTGAAAAGGGGTGGCGATACGGACAAATATTGGGAGGAAGGCTTCCTGGTACAAGGGGAATGGAATGATCATGAACACCGCGGGAAGGAGGGAGTCCTTAGGGAGTGGAAAATACCATTTGATGTTTAGAAAGGAGGGCTTGGAGGTCTTGCGGCACCGAGGGTGTCCTTGTTGCTTGTATGGAACAGAGTTGGGAAATGACACCAAAATGACCTTTTTTGAGTAGATTTTCCATGCGATGGGAACTAATGACCTCAGGTGAACCAACAATGATGCCTTGGAATTTATATTGGTGGCCTTCCTGGTCGAATTGCATGGTTAAGTCCTTAAAATCCATGAGAATGGGACCCAAGGTCCTTAGTCAGTCTGCACCCAACACAATGCCACAACCGCTCATGTCGATAGAAAACATATGGGATTTGAGGTGGTAGTCACCGATTTGGAGACACACATTTTCATAGCGCCCTCCACATTTCATGGAACCACCATTGGCAATCATAATTTGGAAATTGTTGACTGCACGGATGTAGCAATGGTTTTCTTGGGCAATGCGACGATGAATAAAATTATGGGTACTTCACTATCAACCAGAATGATGACCTTTCGATGCTTGATGTAACCAATTAACTTGAGGGTTTGGGGAGTGAAGAAGCCAGTGAGAGCATTGAGGGAAATGATCGATTCTACTTCAGAAGGGTCAGAGGGAGGGGTTATGTCAGTGATTTCAGGTGACTCAGGCATAATGGGAGTTTCAACATCCTCTTCTGAAATATCCTCAGAGATGTCCATAAAAAGATTTTGTTCCTTACATTTGTGGCCCGGGAAATATTTGTCATCACAATTATAACAAAGGCCTTTGAGTTGGCATTCCGCCATTTCAATCCTGGTCAATTTTTGGATCTTTAATGGGGC
>ML875609.1:8506-18597 GCA_009831015.1 Picea engelmannii
AGGTAGTGGTTAAGGTTTCCTTTAATGGTTACTTGCAGCTAAGTCCAGATTAGTCAGGTCTGCGACATCCATTTATGTAATGTAGCCATAGGATCTGCTCTGTGATAGCGATAGCTCAGAGACGTTGGTTGAGGATAAGCTCAAGGGATCCCTTATTTTGTAAAAAAAAGAAAAATGAGAGAATGAGATAGGAGGAGAGACCAGAGCAGAGAGGTCTTGAGAGAGAGTTGAGACTTGTTACAGTCCATCCTTTGTAAACACCTTGTATATGCATTTTTTAATTAATAGAAGAGTCCTTTTTCCTGCCATGAATTGTCTGTATGTGTTTGCATGTTTTTATGCATTTCGTGTTGTGAATGCATAATTGGTGAAGTATTTCATAAGTTTCAATTTCTTCCCATCTTGGAGTTTACGAGTACAAGGAGTGCACATAGTCCACAAGGTGTGTGTTGACAGAGGTGAGGTAACCTCAGGAAATCTCAAGAGGGATAGTGTTGAACCTTCAACAGCAGAGGTGCAAGGAGTGTATAGGAAGGAACTCTATTTTGAGTTCAGGGAAGACAGAACTACTGAAGGTTTTGTAGAGATCTACCAAGAGGGCATTGAGCGAGTGCATAGAGTGCACCAGAGAACTCTATTTCAGGTTCTAAGGAAAGATAAGTGTTGAAGAGAAGACACTCACAGGGTTTTTGAATACTCTGTAGGCTCTGCAAGGTGTGCATCGAGCAGAATAACACCAGGAGGGTGTGAGGCATTTCTTTCCAAGAAACGGCCTCGAATTTGAGTTATTTCAAATCTCAGGAGCACTAAGAGTGTGCGAGAGTGGACTTGTTCTAAGTCCATAAGATCAGAAGAGAAAGCGCAAGAAGAATGCACATAGAGAAAAACCTTTCGAGGTTTTTGAGTTGACAAAGCTCAGAAGGGACAACATTTCTATAATGCAGATGAGACCCAAAGGAACTGGGCTCGCAAGAGGAAGAGTCGAAGGTCGAGACCTTCGAGACTTAGAAAATCTTCGAAGTCAAAAAGCCAAGAAAGCTCAGGAGGAGAGCACACAAGGAAGATAGGTCTGAACCATCAGATCTAGCACCAATACATGACAACCATTGGATTAGGTGAAGGTGCACAGAGTTTAACCTCTGGGAGGTCGCGTAGGAGAGCCGCTGAAACGGACGGTGGAGACACTTTGTGGAGAAGTGTCAAAGTTGTGAGAATCGTTGGATCTTCCAGAGCAGCGAGGAGATTAAGGTCGAGTGTATTCCAACACTCTAAGGCGTTGAATTTCTCTGTTTCAGAGTTTGGGGTTTGGAGCGGCAAGGGATTTTGGGGTCGTTGCATCCCGAACTCCCAGTTTGCGAAATCTCGAAATCTCAAACTCGAATTTCGCTATTTCGGAGTTCAGGGTTTGGAGCAACAAGGGATTTTGGAGTTGTTGCATCGCAAACTCTCGGTTCACGAAATCACGCCAGCCTTCAGATCTGGAGCACGGTGTCTTGAGAGCCGTTGGATCAAGGATACGTGCATAGGGTTGAGTCCCTGGGAGGTGTACAGGAAAAAGGATCTGGGCCGTCAAATCTAGCACCAAGGACCGATAGTCGTCGGATCTGGAAGGATATGTGAGGGGTTTAATCCTCGAAACAGTAGAGGGAAGAGGAATTTTCAAGTCCTGAAAGCATCGGGGCCATCCATTTTGGAGAAAAAGTGTCAAATATCCCAGCCCTTTTCGGCATTTTGAACCCTGGGAGTTCAAGGAGAAGGAGTTGTGAGACAAGAAGTCCCAACTCACGAAATTGAGAAAGCATTAGGACCATTCATCAAGGGGACACATGGTGAGTGGTCAAGGTTTGGGGAAAACCCTGAAAGACCCTCTCAGGGGGTAGTATTTCGGCATTTCAGGACCCGGGAGGTTGAAGGACCGAGAACCATCTACAGCCAGAATCACAAAATTGTGAATTCTGAAATCCCGAAAAGTGGATCGTGGTCACAGGTAGATTTCGGCATTTTAAGACCCGGGAGTTTGAAGGACCAAAAAAATCGTTGCGGCCGGAATCGTGAAACCCCGAAAGCATTCGGAGGAATAGCCCCAGGTCACAGGACCAGTCATATGAAAAGAGACTTAAGGGAGGAGCTAAAGAGTCGTTAGGCCCTATTTCAGGTTTCGGCATTTCTAAGAACAGAGAACAGGGGGAATGCTTGCATCGTGACTCCCCAAATTGCGAAAAGTCGGTAGCAATTTGTCGTTAAGCACGTGGTCACAGAGTGGTTGTCATGTGGACGGAGGCTAAGGGACCATCCAGAGCCATTAATCCCTTTTCATCTTTTCGGATACCAAGAGTTGGAAGGAAAAGGAGCCTGGGAGAGCTCACATGCAGGAGTCCCGAAATCATGAAATGCGAAAGGTGTGTGGGTTCAGAACATAGAAGAGCGTCGAAACATGAGTGTGTGCATAGGTTTTCTCAAGGCCGGTTCTGGAGGAAAAAGGGACCTGTGGATTTGTTCAAGGGGTTCTAACAGGAGCCCAAAGAGATATTTTGGCTCAGAAGAAGAATGATCCAAAGACCGGGAGGTCGCAGAACCCTGATGAGGTGGGGGGTCTACATCAGGTCGTATGAGAGCTAATATCTTTTTGTTTGTAGATCATAGACAAAAGGTTGACTGTGAAGGGATTGAAAGGAGAAATTTTGGTAACATCAAGTGGAATCAAAAGTAGATATTCATCTATATACAGCAGGTGAAAGAAGTAGTGTGTTAATTCTCTGTGGTGACTATTTCCAGGTGTGCAACAGTCAATAGACAGACAGGCGAGTTGTAGGAGGACATGGAGATGCTCTCAAGCATAGAGTGATCCATAATTTTTCTAGGAGGGCAGACAGAAGGTAGAGATGGCTACTAAAGGTCATTAGCATGGTCAAAGAGGAGACCACCAGCAGAAAACCAAGGCAGATATTGACAAGGAACTCACTGAGATAAGAGAAAGAATGGAGCAACTTGCATTAATAATGCAGTAGAATGCAGAAGCACATTAGGTGTATGAGTGGCCCATAAAGAAGAGGGTGAAGTGGCCAGTCAAGAAATTGTTGGCCAGAAGACAGCAAAGGCTGTTGAAAATGTGGCTGAGGTATGTTGAAATCCTCAGTGACACAGAGTTGGTTTGCATCTATGAGCTAGAAGTCGGAGAAACCCTCAGTGATGAGGAAGAGGGATCAGTTTCAGATCTCATAAACTGCTAGGAGGGCAGGGATGAATTTTCAAATTTCCAGGTGGGCAATGAAATGAGATCATTTGAGGACCTCATAGACTATTAGGAGGATAGCCATGGAAATTCATATTGCCAGGAGGGCAATGGTATGAGATTAACAGAGGATCTCATAAACTACCAGGTGGGCAGAGGTGAACTTTCAAGTTGCCCAGTGGGCAATGGAAAGAGATCAGTGGAAGGTCTCGCGTACTGCCAGGGGAGCAGTGGTGAAAGTTCAGATTGCCAAGTGGGCAATGAGATGGGATCAGACGATCTCATAGACTGCCAGGTGGGCAACAGAAAATTCCCAAATTGCCAGGTGGGCAAGGGGAAAGAGATGAGACTGTCTAAAAGTCTCATGAACTCAGAGGAGAGTTCAGATCAGCAAGGAGTGCTGACAGGAGAGAATCAGAAGATAATTTTGATCATTGGAGGAATAGAGGTGTTCCTACCAAGTAGCTCAGTTGAAGCTAGAGCATGTGTTACAGATGCAGCAATAGAAGGAGGACAACCATCAAAAACTGTCATGGAGGAAGAAATGGAGCAGACACTAACGTTTTCCCAAGAAGCATAAGATGAGCATTCAACAGAATGGCTCAAAATTTTCAGCCAGGAAGTTGGACAGGAAATCACTGCAGTACTGGAAGTTGCAGAAGAAGAAGAAGAAGCAGACAGCATGGATTTTGTTGACCTGTGTGAAGAATTGGAAGCCTTGGAAAGGAGGGTGATGGTGAAAAGTTTGCACATCCAACAGGCTAAGTTGGAAGAAGGTAGTGGAACATACCAGCCTGGGGAGAAGCTGGAAGAAGCTGGAAGTATGCCAGGAGGAGAAATGACAGCAGCAAAACTTCCACAGGAAGAATCTGAGCAGGAGCTCAGTGAGGAGAATGCAAAGCTGGAATCTGCAACAGAGTGGCCACTTAGTGCCACAAAGAGAGATAAATATAGTAGGGGAGATCGAGCAGATCTGCCCAGTGAAAAGATAGAAGTCCAGCAAAGAAGACTGCATATAAAGAGCCAGCCATTGGAGCAGTTGGACGAGGTAATTGAAGAAATCAAAAGGCTGATGTTGAGTTTAGTATCAGATACTACCACCAATGAGAAGCTAAGCAGAAGGGAGCCTACAAGAGTAGCAGGGCAGCAACAGCAGTAACAACGAAGCGGAGGAGCAGATGGACAGCTCCAAGGGAAAGTTTGGGATCTAGGTGGATTTCAACACTGGAGAAGAAGAGCTCATGATCAGGAGCTCATGATTTTTCTAGCTGAGGAGTATGATGGAGGAGCATCACTCCATGTCAGCAGTGTGCCAGCCAGCCAGCACATCCAGCATGCATTTAATGGATAAAGGGAGAGGCGCAACCCTCTCAATTTTGAAATTCAAAATTTCAATAAATGTTGTAAGGCTTTTAATGCCAGACCATGCCTTTGTACAAGTAGTGGTTAAGGTTTCCTTTAATGGTTACCTGTAGCTAAGTCCAGATCAGTTAGTTCTGTGACATCCATTTATGTAATGTAGTCATAGGAACCGCTCTGTGATAGCGATAGCTCAGAGACGTTGGTTGAGGATAAGCTCATGGGAGCCCTCATTTTGTAAAAAAAATAAAAATGAGAGAATGAGATAGGAGGAGAGACAAAAGCAGAGAGGTCTCGAGAGAGAGCTGAGACTTGTTACAGTCCAGCCTTTGTAAACACCTTGTATAGGCATTTTTTAATTAATAGAAGAGCAGTTTTTACTGCAATGAATTGTCTGTATGTGTTTGCATGTTTATATGCATTTCGTGTTGTGAATGCATAATTGGTGAAGTATTTCATAAGTTTCAATTTCTTCCCATTTTGGAGTTTCCGAGTGCAAGGAGTGCACATAGTCTGCAAGGCGTGCATTGACAGAGGTGAGGTAACCTCAGGAAAGCTCAAGAGGGATAGCGTTGAACCTTCATCAGCAGAGGTGCAAGGAGTGCATAGGAAGGAACTCTATTTCGAGTTCAGGGAAGATAGAACTACTGAAGGTTATGTAGAGCTCTTCCAAGAGGGCATTGAGCAAGTGCATAGAGTGCACTAGAGAACTCTATTTCGGGTTTTGAGGAAAGGGAAGTGTTGAAGAGAAGACACTCACAGGGTTGTTGAATACTCTGTAGGCTCTGCAAGGTGTGCATCAAGTAGAAGAATGTCAGGAGGGCGTGAGTCATTTATTTCCAAGAAACGGCATTGAATCTGATTTATTTGAAATCTCAGGAGCACGAGGAGTGCGCGAGAGTGGACTTGTTCTAAGTCCATAAGCTCAGAAGAGAAAGCACAAGAAGAACGTGCACAGAGAAAAACCTTTTGAGGTTTCTGAGTTGACAAAGCTTAGAAGGGACATCGTTTCTATAACGCAGACAAGACCCAAAGGAACCAGGCTCACAAGAGGAAGAGTCGAAGGTCGAGACCTTCAAGAATTAGAAAATCTTCGAAGTCAAAAAGCCAAGAAAGATCAGGAGGAGAACGCGCAAGGAAGACAAATTTGAACCATCAGATCTAGCACCAATACCTAACAACTGTTGGATCAGGTGAAGGTGCACAGAGTTTAACCTCTGTGAGGTCACACAGGAGAGCATCTAAAACGGATGGTGGAGATGCTTCGTGGAGAAGTGCCAAAGTTGAGAGAATCGTTGGATCTTGAAGAGCAACGAGGAGATTAAGGTCGAGTGTCTTCCAACACTCTAAGGTGTTGAATTTCGCTATTTTTGAGTTTGGGGTTTGGAGCAACAAGGGATTTTGGGGTCTTTGCATCGCAAACTCCCAATTCACGAAATCCCAAAATCTCACGCTCGAATTTCTCTATTTCGGAGTTCAGTGTTTGGAGGGGCAAGGGATTTTGGAGTTGCTGCATCGCGAACTCCTGGTTCGTGAAATCGCACCAGTCGTCGGATCTAGAGCATGGTGGCCTGAGAGCCATTGGATCAAGGATATGTGCACAGGGTTGAGTCCCTGGGAGGTGCACAGGGAAAAGGATTTGGGCCATCAAATCTAGCACCAAGGACCGATAGTCATCGGATCTGGAAATAGGTACTAGGGGTGTAATCTTCGTAATAGTAGAGGGAAGAGGACTCGTCAAGTCCCGAAAGAATCAGGGCCGTCCATTTTGGAGGACAGGTGTCAAAGATCCAAGCCCTTTTCAGTGTTTCGGACACCGGGAGTTCGAGGAGAAGGAGTCGTGAGACAAGAAGTCCCAACTCATGAAATTGTGAAAACATCAGGACCTTTCATCAAGGGGACATGTGGTGAGTGGTCAAGGTTCGGGGAAAACCCCGAAAGACCCTCTTAGGGGGTAGTATTTCGGCATTTCGGGACCCGGGAGGTTGAAGGACCGAGAACTGTCTGCAGCCAGAATCACGAAATTGTGAATTCTGAAATCCTAAAAAGTGGATCGTGGTCACGGGTAGATTTTGACATTTAAGGACCTGAGAGTTTTAAGGACCAAAAAAATCATTGCAGATGGAATCGCGAAATCCCGAATCACGAAACCCCGAAAGTATTCAGAGGAATAGCCCCAGGTCATAGGACCGGTCATATGAAAAGAGACTTAAGGGAGGAGCTAAAGAGTCGTTAGGCCCTATTTCGGGTTTCGTCATTTCGAAGGATAGAGAACAAGGGGAATGCTTGCATCGTGATTCCTTGAATCGCGAAAATATGGTAGCACTTTGTCGTTAAGCGCGTGGTCACAGAGTGGTGGTCATGTGGATGGAGGCTAAGGGGCCATCCAGAGTCGTTAAGCCCTTTTCGGTCTTTCAGATACCGAGAGTTGGAAGGATAAGGATCCTGGGAGATCTCGCATGCAGGAGTCCCGAAACCCTAAAACGTGAAGGGTGTGTGGGTTCAGAACAGAGAAGATCGCCGAAAGCTAAGCGTGTGCATTGGTTTTCTCAAGGCCTGTGCCAGAGGACAAAGGGACCTGTGGATTTGTTCAAGGGGTTCCAACAAGAGCCCAAAAAGCTATTTCAGCTCAGAAGAAGAACGATCCAGAGATCGGGAGGTCACAAAACCCTGCTGAGGTGGGGGGTCTGCATCACTAATATACCTCACGCCGATGCTAGCTTACCATCTCCCATACACTGAGTTGACTAGATGTGATTAGCTTGGATGATATAAAGTAAAAAAGTAAATCAGAGGGGGATGCTAATAGTGGACATGTTGATCATCATCATGGTTGAAATCATTGTCTTCATTGCAGGATATGAAACATGATCTCCTCTAGTTACCCCTAGGCATGCGGGGGTAACATTTGTCTCCAACATGGGGACATGTGCTCTCTATAGAGTGCATGAGAACCTCAACACCTTTGGTTTTCCAAGACATACAATCCTACACCCACTTCTAAAAACACTAACACTTTAGTCGTAAAGACCAGTGGATGTGATCTACCGAGGTTAGTATCAAATCCAAAATCTTCTACAACTAAGACATGAATAAAAAATAAATAGTAAAATGAACAATGCAAGTATCTAACATGGATGCATAATATGTACAAGAAATGAAAATGCAATGATAAGCATATGAAAAGCTATGTTATCATGAAATGCATGATGTGAATAATATACAAATGAAATGAAAAATGCACATGACCTACCTACTGTAAGGTCTTTGACTAGAAGGGAACATAGACCCTCACCCAAGTCATCAAGGAGATGGAACATGGGGTTGCTTCGACACCCAAGTATTTCACTATTTGGGAAAGTGGGAGCCTTGGGCATGTGAGCACACCAAGGAGCTTTCCCAAGTATGAAGTGACCAAGATATTGGGGCATGCTGACATGAGGAGTGCACCAAGTTTGGGGTGTGTTGGTCCCAAGGGGCACAACAGTTAACGAGTGCATGGGTTTGTTTGGGTGATTGGGTCCGTGAAGGGGTGCATTGATTCATTTGGGAAACCGGGTCCGTGAAGGCACAAAATGATTCATTTGGGAACATGGTTTTGCGAAGGGGTGTGAAACCCCCAAAGGACATGATAGTTCACGATGGTGACCTTTGGAGTTCCTATAAGAGAACAAGGGTGAAACACCAATGAAGGAATATTTGAAGAACAATGAGAGAAATATTAGATCTACAATTCTGAGGCACACTTAGATGAAGAGGGGTGATCTCCCTCAATGATCCAAGTCACTCCACTTGGGAGGACTTGTGTTGTCCTGAGGTGATTTTGTGACTTTGAGTTGGGGAGAACTTATTTTTTACTGAGTTTGGTGGAAATTTTGTCACAGGTCTGAAGAGGAATGCTAGGAGACAGAACCATAGGTCTGTGAAAATCCTTGTAGATGAGAAGAGATGACAAGTCTGCGGTGGAGGGAACGCTTGAGGTGCACCACAGAAGTTTGCGGAAACAATTGCGATAGAGAGTCTTATTGTGACAAATCTGTGTATGAGTGTCTTAGGGAGGTGAGGTGAGTCGTGTGACTTTGCCAAATTGTAAACTGAGATGTAGTGCTCATATTTTAATTGTTTGCAATAATAAATATTTATCAGGGTGTTAGGCACGGTTTGTGTCACCTACACTATATATGTGTTTCTCTTGTTCGTTTCGTAAGTGTTCTCTTCGTTCCATGGATGCATTATTATACATGACTAAGTGTTAAGTTGTTAACAATTGTCTAAGTATACAAGAGTTTCACTAGAGAAGGAGTGTGACTCGTCGGTAGTCTAGAGCAGAGTATGGGTATTCTCTAGTTGAAGAGGTGTAGTTCAGACAAAGTATCCTTGGTGTTTCCAAGCACCCAAGTGAGAAACATTGTGGTGTCGAACGCCCTCAAGAGGTGCACAATTGTAAGGCACATTGTAGGAATGTGGAAGATAGTATCATAGAATATTTGTCTCTTCACCACTCTGGAAATAATAACGTTAGTGATGAGGCACACTACAGTTCATTGCAAAGATAGTTCAGTGGGAAAGTTGAAAAACATTGGTGAAGCGAACTGGTTCATTGCATACTTTGCATCGAATTTATGAAATAGGTTTGGTTGATGGTGTGGTGGAAGGTTGGTATGGGAACACACCTTGTGCAGGACAAGAGATCATTTTTTGGTGAAATGAAGCAATTGGACAGGGTGGGCGATTGTAGAACTCATCGAAGAGTTCATCATAGAACTTGTTACAAATTCGATCGTTGAGGTGAATTTCATTTTGGCTGAGTTTGGGGGAATTCTTGTCACATGTCTGAGGAGGCATGCTAGGAGATAGAATCCTAGGTCTATGTGAATCCTTGCAGCAAAGAAGAGACGAAAAGTCTGTGGTTGAGAGAATGTCTGAGGTGCACCATAGAAGGTTGTGGAGACAGTTTAACAAAGATTATTTTTGTGATGAATCCATGTATAAGTGTCTTGGTGAGGTGAGGCGATTTCTGTGACTTTTCCAAGTTGTAAACCAAGTTGTAGTGCTCATATGGTAATTGTTTCACAATAAATAATATTTACATGAGTGTTAGGCATGATTTGTGTTGCCTGCACTATATCTATGTTTATATTGTTTGTTTTGAAAGTGTTCTCTTTATTTCATGGATGTATGTTTATATATGACTAAGTGTTGAGTTGTTAACAATTGTATAAGTATACAAGAGTTGCATTAGAGTGTTGGAAATATGGCAATAGCAGAGAGGATGCAGAATGTCAAGGTTGTCATTGATGGCAATCGTCTATGGCAGAAGAAGCTAGATGATGACAGAACAATATCCAAGCCGAGTAATGAAGGGTAGTCGAGGTCGAGCAAAAGAAATAAGTCGCAGTCTAAGGATTCGAGGAGAATAAGCTCAGGAGGAATAGCGTTCTTATATGCGCAAGAAGCACAGGAAAGAGACCGAGAATCGTCGGATCTCACTCGAAAATCC